>VHIU01000556.1:0-141628 GCA_010577795.1 Isatis tinctoria
TTTGGGTCCAAAAATGTCCTATGAGGTTTCCAAACAGAACTATTTTCGCAAAACTCTTATAAAGATAGAACGCGAAGCATGAGATACAAGTTTGTGTTCCAAAAGAGCACTTTAATGTGTACCTTATAAAAGCTTAGAAAGCATATTTGGGGTCCAAAAAATGTCCTATGAGGTTTGCAAACAAACTATTTTCGCAAAACTTCTTGAAAGATAGAACGCGAAGCATGGGATACAAGTTTGTGTTCCAAAAGAGCACTTTAATGTGTACCTTATAAAAGCTTATAAAGCATATTTGGGGTCCAAAAATGTCCTATGAGGTTTCCAAACAAAACCATTTTCGCAAAACTTCTTATAAAGATAGAACGCGAAGCATGGGAAAAGTTTGTGTTTCAAAAGAGCATTAATGTGTGCCTTCTAAAAGCTTAGAAAGCATATTTGGGGTCCAAATAATGTCCTATGAGGTTTCCAAACAAAACTATTTTCGTAAAACTTCTTATAAAGATAGAACGCGAAGCATGGGATACAAGTTTGTGTTCCAAAAGAGCACTTTAATGTGTACCTTATAAAAGCTTAGAAAGCATATTTGGGGTCCAAAAATGTCCTATGAGGTTTCTAAACAAAACTATTTTCGCAAAACTTCTTATAAAGATAGAACGCGAAGCATGGGATACAAGTTTTTGTTTCAAAGAGTACTTTAATGTGTACCTTATAAAGCTAGAAAGCATATTTGGGGTCCAAAAAATGTCCTATGAGGTTTCTAAACAAAACTATTTTCGCAAAACTCTTATAAAGATAGAACGCGAAGCATGGGATACAAGTTTGTGTTCCAAAAGAGCACTTTAATGTGTACCTTATAAAAGCTTAGAAAGCATATTTGGGGTCCAAATAATGTCCTATGAGGTTCCAAACAAAACCATTTTCGCAAAACTTCTCATAAAGATAGAACGCGAAGCATGGGATACAAGTTTGTGTTTCAAAAGAGCACTTTAATGTGTACCTTATAAAAGCTTAGAAAGCATATTTGGGGTCCAAAAAATGTCCTATGAGGTTTCCAAACAAAACTATTTTCGCAAAACTTCTTATAAAGATAGAACGTGAAGCATGGGATACAAGTTTGTGTTCCAAAAGAGCACTTTAATGTGTACCTTATAATACCTTAATGTGTACCTTATAAACCTTAGAAAGCATTTTTGGGGTCCAAATAATGTCCTATGAGGTTTCCAAACAAAAACTATTAACGCAAAACGTCTTATAAAGACAGACGCGAAGCATGGGATACAAGTTTGTGTTCCAAAAGAGCATTTTAATGTGTACCTTATAAAAGCTTAGAAAGCATTTTTGGGGTCCAAAAGTGTCCTATGAGGATTCTAAACAAATTATTTACGCAAAACTTTTTATAAGATAGACGCGAAGCATGGGATACAGTTTGGTTCCAAAAGAGCATTTTAATGTGAACCTTTTAAAAGCTTAGAATGCATATTTGGGGTCCAAAAAATGTCCTATGAGGTTTCCAAACAAAACTATTTTCGCAATACTTCTTATAAAATAGAACGTGAAGCATGGGATACAAGTTTTCGTTCCAAAAGAGCACTTTAATGTGTACCTTATAATACCTAAATGTGTCCTTATAAACCTTAGAAAGCATTTTGGTCCAAAAATGTCCTATGAGGTTTCCAAACAAAACTATTTTCGCAAAACTTCTTATAAAGATAGAACGGAAGCATGGGATACAAGTTTGTGTTCCAAAAGAGCACTTGAATGTGTACCTTAAAAAAGCTTAGAAGCATATTTGGGGTCCAAAAAATTTCCTATGAGTTTCTAACAAAACTATTTTCGCAAAACTTCTTATAAAGATAGAACGCGAAGCATGGGATACAAGTTTGTGTTCCAAAAGAGCACTTTAATGTGTACCTTATAATACCTTAATGTGTAACTTATAAACCTTAGAAAGCATATTTGGGGTCCAAAAAATGTCCTATGAGGTGTTTCCAAACAAAAACTATTTTCGCAAAACTTCTTATAAAGATAGAACGGGAAGCATGGGATACAAGTTTGTGTTCCAAAAGAGCACCTAAATGTGTACCTTAAAAAAGCTTAGAAAGCATATTTGGGGTCCAAAAAAGTCCTATTAGGTTTCTAAACAAAACTATTTTCGCAAAACTTCTTATAAAGATAGAACGCGAAGCATGGGATACAAGTTTGTGTTCCAAAAGAGCACTTGAACGTGTACCTTAAAAAGCTTAGAAGCATATTGGGGTCCAAAAATGTCCTATGAGGTTTCTAAACAAAACTATTTTCGCAAAACTTCTTATAAAGATAGAACGCGAAGCATGGGATACAAGTTTGTGTTCCAAAAGAGCACTTTAATGTGTCCTTATAATACCTTAATGTGTACCTTATAAACCTTAGAAAGCATATTTGGGGTCCAAAAAAATCCTATGAGGTTTCCAAACAAAAACTATTTTCGCAAAACTTCTTATAAAGATAGAACGGGAAGCATGAGATACCAGTTTGTGTTCCAAAAGAGCACTTGATGTGTACCTTAAAAAAGCTTAGAAAGCATATTTGGGTCCAAAAAATGTCCTATGAGGTTTCTAAACAACTATTTTCGCAAAACTTCTTATAAAGATAGAACGCGAAGCATGGGATACAAGTTTGTGTTCCAAAAGAGCACTTGAATGTGTACCTTAAAAAGCTTAGAAAGCATATTTGGGTCCAAAAATGTCCTATGAGGTTTCTAAACAAAACTATTTTCGCAAAACTTCTTATAAAGAGAACGCGAAGCATGTGATACAATTTGTGTTTCAAAAGAGTACTTTAATGTGTACCTATAAAAGCTTAGAAAGCATATTGGGGTCAAAAAATGTCCTATGAGGTTTCCAAACAAAACTATTTTCGCAAAACTTCTTGTAAGATAGAACGCGAAGCATGGGATACAAGTTTGTGTTCCAAAAGAGCACTTTAATGTGTACCTTATAAAAGCTTATAAAGCATATTTGGGGTCCAAAAATGTCCTATGAGGTTTCCAAACAAAACCATTTTCGCAAAACTTCTTATAAGATAGAACGCGAAGCATGGGATACAAGTTTGTGTTTCGACAGAGCACTTAATGTGTGCCTTCTAAAAGCTTAGAAAGCATATTTGGGTCCAAATAATGTCTATGAGGTTTCCAAACAGAACTATTTCTGTAAAACTTCTTATAATGAGTAGAACCCGAAGCATGGATACAAGTTTGTGTTCCAAAAGAGCACTTTAACTTTAAATGTGTACCTTATAAAAGCTTAGAAGCATATTTGGGTCCAAAAAATGTCCTATGAGGTTTCTAAACAAAACTATTTTCGCAAAACTTCTTATAAAGATAGAACGCGAGCATGTGATACAAGTTTGTGTTTCAAAAGAGTACTTTATGTGTACCTTATAAAAGCTTAGAAAGCATATTTGCGGTCCAAAAAATGTCCTATGAGGTTTCTAAACAAAACTATTTTCGCAAAACTTCTTATAAAGATAGAACGCGAAGCATGGGATACAAGTTTGTGTTCCAAATATGCTTTATAAGCTTTTATAAGGTACACATTAAAGTGCTCTTTTGAAACACAAACTTGTATCCCATGCTTCGCGTTCTATCTTTATAAGAAGTTTTGCGAAAATAGTTTGTTGTTAGAAACCTCATAGGACATTTTTTGGACCCCAAATATGCTTTCTAAGCTTTTATAAGGTACACATTTAAGTACTCTTTTGAAACACAAACTTGTATCCCATGCTTCGCGTTCTATCTTATATAAGAAGTTTTGCGAAAATAGTTCTGTTTGGAAACCTCTTAGGACATTTTTTGGACCCCAATATGCTTTCTAAGCTTTTAAAGGTACACATTAAAGTGCTCTTTTGGAACACAAACTTGTATCCCATGCTTCGCGTTCTATCTTTATAAGAATTTTGCGAAAATGGTTTTGTTTAGAAACCTCATAGGACATTTTTTGGACCCCAAATATACTTTCTAAGCTTTTATAAGGTACACATTAAAGTGCTCTTTTGGAACACAAACTTGTATCCCATGCTTCGCATTCTATCTTTATAAGAAGTTTTGCGAAAATAGTTTTGTTTAGAACCTCATAGGACATTTTTTGGACCCCAAATATGCTTTCTAAGCTTTTATAAGGTACACATTAAAGTGCTCTTTTGGAACACAAACTTGTATCCCATGCTTCGCGTTCTATCTTTATAGAAGTTTTACGAAAATAGTTCTGTTTGGAAACCTCATAGGACATTATTTGGACCCCAAATATGCTTTCTAAGCTTTTAGAAGGCACACACTAAAGTGCTCTGTCGAAACACAAACTTCTATCCCATGCTTCGCGTTCTATCTTTATAAGTTGTTTTACGAAAATGGTTTTGTTTGGAAACCTCATAGACATTTTTTGGACCCCAAATATCTTTCTAAGCTTTTATAAGGTACACATTAAAGTGCTCTTTTGGAACACAAACTTGTATCCCATGCTTCGCGTTCTATCTTTATGAGAAGTTTTACAAAAATGGTTCTGTTTGGAAACCTCATAGAACATTTTTTGGACCCCAAATATGCTTTCTAAGCTTTTATAAGGTACACATTAAAGTACTCTTTTGAAACACAACTTGTATCCCATGCTTCGCGTTCTATCTTTAAAGAAGTTTTGCCAAAATAGTTTTGTTTAGAAACCTCATAGGACATTTTTTGGACCCCAAATATACTTTTTAAGCTTTTATAGGTACACATTAAAGTACTCTTTTGAAACACAAACTTGTATCCCATGCTTCGCGTTCTATCTTTATAAGAAGTTTTGCGAAAAAGTTTTGTTTAGAAACCTCATAGGACATTTTTTGGACCCCAAATATGCTTTCTAAGCTTTTATAAGGTTACACATTAAAGTGCTCTTTTGGAACACAACTTGTATCCCATGCTTCGCGTTCTATCTTTATAAGAAGTTTTACGAAAATAAGTTCTGTTTGGAAACCTCATAGGACATTATTTGGACCCCAAATATGCTTTCTAAGCTTTTAGAAGGCACACATTAAAGTGCTATGTCGAAACACAACTTGTATCCCATGCTTCGCGTTCTATCTTTATAAGAAGTTTTGCGAAAATGGTTTTGTTTGGAAACCTCATAGGACATTTTTTGGACCCCAAATATGCTTTCTAAGCTTTTATAAGGTACACATTAAAGTGCTCTTTTGGAACACAAACTTGTATCCCATGCTTCGCGTTCTATCTTTATAAGAAGTTTTGCGAAAATAGTTTTGTTTTGAAACCTCATAGGACATTTTTTGGACCCCAAATATGCTTTCTAAGCTTTTATAAGGTACACATTAAAGTACTCTTTTGAAACACAAACTTGTATCACATGCTTCGCGTTCTATCTTTATAAGAAGTTTTGCGAAAATAGTTTTGTTTAGAAACCTCATAAGACATTTTTTGGACCCCAATATACTTTCTAAGCTTTTATAAGGTACACATTAAAGTGCTCTTTTGGAACACAAACTTGTATCCCATGCTTCGCGTTCTATCTTTATAAGAAGTTTTGCGAAAATAGTTTTGTTTAGAAACCTCATAGGACATTTTTTGGACCCCAAATATGCTTTCTAAGCTTTTATAAGGTACACATTAAAGTGCTCTGTCGAAACACAAACTTGTATCCATGCTTTTCGCGTTCTATCTTTATAAAAGTTTTGCGAAAATAGTTTTGTTTAGAAACCTCATAGGACATTTTTTGGACCCCAAATATGCTTTCTAAGCTTTTTTAAGGTACACATTCAAGTGCTCTTTTGGAACACACTTGTATCCCATGCTTCGCGTTCTATCTTTATAAGAATTTTACGAAATAGTTCTGTTTGGAAACCTCATAGGACATTATTTGGACCCCACATATGCTTTCTCTAAGCTTTTAGAAGGCACACATTAAAGTGCTCTGTTGGAACACAAACTTGTATCCCATGCTTCGCGTTCTATCTTTATAAGAAGTTTTGCGAAAATGGTTTTGTTTGGAAACCTCATAGGACATTTTTTGGACCCCAAATATGCTTTCTAAGCTTTTATAAGGTACACATTAAAGTGCTCATTTGAAACACAAACTTGTATCCCATGCTTCGCGTTCTATCTTTATAAGAAGTTTTTGCGAAAATATTTTGTTTAGAAACCTCATAGGACAATTTTTGGACCCCAAATATACTTTCTAAGCTTTTATAAGGTACACATTTAGATACTCTTTTGAAACACAAACTTGTATCCCATGCTTCGCGTTCTATCTTTATAAGAAGTTTTACGAAAATGGTTTTGTTTGGAAACCTCATAGGACATTTTTTGGACCCCAAATATGCTTTCTAAGCTTTTATAAGTGATGTAAACATCAAGTCAACATCAACCAATGAGCATGAAGAGAACGCCCACGAGCTAACCAAGACCCTTGGAGAAGACCAACCAGAGCACCTCAACGACATAGGTCCATTGATTGGAGCACACAGGACGGACCATAAGGAGTTAGCTACAATTCAAGATGTTCCAGAAACTAACTCAACAAGGAAGCCCTGAGATAAAGAATCAACCAAAGATCTTTCCGCATGAAGAAGTTATGAAGCTCACAAGTCGACGGACTTGCAAGGGATCTGAGAGAGACCAGCTTACACTTGTTGAGCTGAACGAGAAACCAAGGCTTACCAATGGGCAGTGACCATTTGTACTCTTTTTCCTTATCTTTGTTTTGTCCCAATGGGTTGTACAGGAAAGGTTTTAACGAGGCAGATTGGTTCACTTACGTCAAACCCATCCGGAAGCTAGTTGGTTCGCATGGAGACCTCCGATCACTCTTTGAGTCACTCCGACCAAACGAAGAAGAATTAAGCTGCGATTGTTGATTGGTTTAGAATCTTGATTCAATTCCGGTTCTCCTCGAATTGGATTCATACCAAAAGCATTTTGGTTTGAAGATATCAAGTTTCTAACCCGGAGGATCCTGCACTTGCCTTATTTGGAGCTGTTCGAGTTTGAGAGATTACAAACTTATATCTGGCGGCCAGGAGACAATCTCGACCATATACAAGCCTCAAGAGACGTCCTTAGCTGCACCAGCAACCAGGGAATCAGGCGGATTCCTTCTTGCCTATTCTTGCTTCACTTCTTTCCATCTTCGAGTGCACAAATCTCTCCAACGGCTTCATTCTTTGATTTTCATTAAGTGTGACGATTTGTGTAATTATTTTAGGTTATTATTGATGTACTAGAGCATTATATAAGCTCTCTTTCGTTCTCATTGTAAGGAGCCGTTTTTTACCTATGAAATAATAAACTCTTAAGTTTTCTCTCTACAGCGAGTTCTTGTGAGAATCCGTCTGCTCTTTCTTTGGTGTGGAATCTCCTTAGACTGAGTGTGTATTTGCTGTATCAGAGACCCCATCATAGTCTCTGTGGTGCCTTCGATCCATCCTTGTTCAGATCGCTTGTGGAATCAAGAAATCCTGCTCAATAGCCGCTTGTGGATCAAGAGGTTTCGGTCTTTGCTGCTTGTGGATCAATCAGCCCTCTATCCATCTGAAGCCGTGTGTAGTAAGACTTGTGGACTCCAAATCTTACATCAATAAGGTACACATAAAGTGCTCTTTTGGAACACAAACTTGTATCCCATGCTTCGCGTTCTATCTTTATAAGAAGTTTTACGAAAATGGTTCTGTTTGGAAACCTATAGACATTTTTTGGACCCCAAATATGCTTTCTAAGCTTTTATAAGGTACACATTAAAGTACTCTTTTGAAACACAAACTTGTATCCCATGCTTCGCGTTCTATCTTTATAAGAAGTTTTGCAAAAATAGTTTTGTTTAGAAACCTCATAGGACTTTTTGGACCCCAATATACTTTCTAAGCTTTTATAAGGTACACATTAAGTACTCTTTTGAAACACAAACTTGTATCCCATGCTTCGCGTTCTATCTTAATAAGATTTTGCGAAAATAGTTTTGTTTAGAAACCTCATAGACATTTTTTGGACCCCAAATATGCTTTCTAAGCTTTTATAAGGTACACATTAAAGTGCTCTTTTGGAACACAAACTTGTATCCCATGCTTCGCGTTCTATCTTTATAAGAAGTTTTACGAAAATAGTTCTGTTTGGAAACCTCATAGGACACTATTTGGACCCCAAATATGCTTTCTAAGCTTTTAGAAGGCACATATTAAAGTGCTCTGTCGAAACACAAACTTGTATCCCATGCTTCGCGTTCTATCTTTATAAGAAGTTTTGCGAAAATGGTTTTGTTTGGAAACCTCATAGGACATTTTTTGGACCCCAAATATGCTTTTAAGCTTTTATAAGGTACACATTAAAGTGCTCTCTTGGAACACAACTTGTATCCCATGCTTCGCGTTCTATCTTTACAAGAAGTTTTGCGAAAATAGTTTTGTTTAGAAACCTCATAGGACATTTTTTGGACCCCAAATATGCTTTCTAAGCTTTTATAAGGTACACATTAAAGTGCTCTTTTGGAACACAAACTTGTATCCCATGCTTCGCGTTCTATCTTTATAAGAAGTTTAGCGAAAATAGTTTTGTTTAGAAACCTCATAGGACATATTTTGGACCCCAAATATGCTTTCTAAGCTTTTATAAGGTACACATTAAAGTACTCTTTTGAAACACAAACTTGTATCCCATGCTTCGCGTTCTATCTTTATAAGAAGTTTTGCAAAAATAGTTTTGTTTAGAAACCTCATAGGACATTTTTTGGACCCCAAATATACTTTCTAAGCTTTTATAAGGTACACATTAAAGTACTCTTTTGAAACACAAACTTGTATCCCATGCTTCGCGTTCTATCTTTATAAGAAGTTTTGCGAAAATAGTTTTGTTTAGAAACCTCATAGGACATTTTTTGGACCCCAAATATACTTTCTAAGCTTTTATAAGGTACACAGTTAAGTACTCTTTTGAAACACAAACTTGTATCCCATGCTTCGCGTTCTATCTTTATAAGAAGTTTTGCGAAAATAGTTTTGTTTAGAAACCTCATAGGACATTTTTTGGACCCCAAATATGCTTTCTAAGCTTTTATAAGGTACACATTAAAGTGCTCTTTTGGAACACAAACTTGTATCCCATGCTTCGCGTTCTATCTTTATAAGAAGTTTTGCGAAAATAGTTTTGTTTGGAAACCTCATAGGACATTATTTGGACCCCAAATATGCTTTCTAAGCTTTTAGAAGGCACACATTAAAGTGCTCTTTTGAAACACAAACTTGTATCCCATGCTTCGCGTTCTATCTTTATAAGAAGTTTTGCGAAAATGGTTTTGTTTGGAAACCTCATAGGACATTTTTTGGACCCCAAATATGCTTTCTAAGCTTTTATAAGGTACACATTAAAGTGCTCTTTTGGAACACAAACTTGTATCCCATGCTTCGCGTTCTATCTTTACAAGAAGTTTTGCGAAAATAGTTTTGTTTGGAAACCTCATAGGACATTTTTTGGACCCCAATATGCTTTCTAAGCTTTTATAAGGTACACATTAAAGTACTCTTATGAAACACAAACTTGTATCACATGCTTCGCGTTCTATCTTTATAAGAAGTTTTGCGAAAATAGTTTTGTTTAGAAACCTCATAGGACATTTTTTGGACCCCAAATATACTTTCTAAGCTTTTATAAGGTACACATTTAAGTACTCTTTTGAAACACAAACTTGTATCCCATGCTTCGCGTTCTATCTTTATAAGAAGTTTTGCGAAAATGGTTTTGTTTAGAAACCTCATAGGACATTATTTGGACCCCAAATATGCTTTCTAAGCTTTTAGAAGGCACACATTAAAGTGCTCTGTTGGAACACAAACTTGTATCCCATGCTTCGCGTTCTATCTTTATAAGAAGTTTTACGAAAATGGTTTTGTTTGGAAACCTCATAGGACATTTTTTGGACCCCAAATATGCTTTCTAAGCTTTTATAAGGTACACATTAAAGTGCTCTTTTGGAACACAAACTTGTATCCCATGCTTCGCGTTCTATCTTTATAAGAAGTTTTGCGAAAATAGTTTTGTTTAGAAACCTCATAGGACATTTTTTGGACCCCAAATATACTTTCTAAGCTTTTATAAGGTACACATTTAAGTACTCTTTTGAAACACAAACTTGTATCCCATGCTTCGCGTTCTATCTTTATAAGAAGTTTTGCGAAAATGGTTTTGTTTGGAAACCTCATAGGACATTTTTTGGACCCCAAATATGCTTTCTAAGCTTTTATAAGGTACACATTAAAGTGCTCTTTTGGAACATAAACTTTTATCCCATGCTTCACGTTCTATCTTATAAGAAGTTTTACGAAAATGGTTTTGTTTGGAAACCTCATAGGACGTTTTTTGGACCCCAAATATGCTTTCTAAGCTTTTATAAGGTACACATTAAAGTGCTCTTTTGGAACACAAACTTGTATCCCATGCTTCGCGTTCTATCTTTATAAGAAGTTTTGCGAAAATAGTTTTGTTTAGAAACCTCATAGGACATTTTTGGACCCCAAATATACTTTCTAAGCTTTTATAAGGTACACATTTAAGTACTCTTTTGAAACACAAACTTGTATCCCATGCTTCGCGTTCTATCTTTATAAGAAGTTTTACGAAAATGGTTTTGTTTGGAAACCTCATAGGACATTTTTTGGACCCCAAATATGCTTTCTAAGCTTTTATAAGGTAGACATTAAAGTGCTCTTTTGGAACACAAACTTTTATCCCATGCTTCACGTTCTATCTTTATAAGAAGTTTTACGAAAATAGTTCTGTTTGGAACCTCATAGGACATTATTTGGACCCCAATATGCTTTCTAAGCTTTTATAAGGTACACATTAAAGTGCTCTGTTGGAACACAAACTTTTATCCCATGCTTCGCGTTCTATCTTTATAAGAAGTTTTACGAAAATAGTTCTGTTTGGAAACCTCATAGGACATTATTTGGACCCCAAATATGCTTTCTAAGCTTTTAGAAGGCACACATTAAAGTGCTCTGTTGGAACACAAACTTGTATCCCATGCTTTGCGTTATATCTTTATAAGAAGTTTTACGGAAATAGTTTTGTTTGGAAACCTCATAGGACATTTTTTGGACCCCAAATATGCTTTCAAAGCTTTTAAAAGGTACACATTAAAGTGCTCTTTTGGAACACAAACTTGTATCCCATGCTTCGCGTTCTATCTTTATAAGAAGTTTTGCGAAAATAGTTTTGTTTGGAAACCTCATAGGACATTTTTTGGACCCCAATATGCTTTCTAAGCTTTTATAAGGTACACATTAAAGTGCTCTTTTGGAACACAAACTTGTATCCCATGCTTCGCGTTCTATCTTTCTAAGAAGTTTTGCGAAAATAGTTTTGTTTAAAAACCTCATAGGACACTTTTTGGACCCCAAATGTGTTTTCTAAGCTTTTATAAGGTACACATTAAGTACTCTTTTGCAACACAAACTTGTATCCCATGCTTCGCGTTCTATCTTTATAAGAAGTTTTGCGAAAATATTTTTGTTTGGAAACCTCATAGGACATTTTTTGGACCCCAATATGCTTTCTAAGCTTTTATAAGGTACACATTAAAGTACTCTTTTGAAACACAAACTTGTATCTCATGCTTCACGTTCTATCTTTATAAAAGCTTAGAAATCATATTTGGGGTCCAAAAAATGTCCTATGAGGTTTCCAAACAAAACTATTTTCGCAAAACTTCTTATAAAAATAGAACGCGAAGCATGGGATACAAGTTTTCGTTCCAAAAGAGCACTTTAATGTGTACCTTATAAAACCTCAATGTGTACATTATAAACCTTAGAAAGCATATTTGGGGTCCACAAAATGTCCTATGAGGTTTCCAAACACAACTATTTTCGCAAAAACTTCTTATAAAGATAGAACGCGAAGCATGGGATACAAGTTTGTGTTGCAAAAGAGTACTTTAATGTGTACCTTATAAAACCTTAGAAAGCATATTTGGGGTCCAAAAAATGTCCTAGAAGGTTTCCAAACAAAACTATTTTCATAAAACTTCTTATAAAGATAGAACGCGAAGCATGGGATACATGTTTGTGTTCCAAAAGAGCACTTTAATGTGTACCTTATAAAAGCTCAGAAAGCATATTTGGGGTCCAAAAATGTCCTATGAGGTTTCCAAATAAAACAATTTTCGCAAAACTTCTTATAAAGATAGAACGCAAAGCATGGGATACAAGTTTGTGTTCCAAAAGAGCACTTTAATGTGTACCTTATAAAAGCTTAGAAAGCATATTTGGGGTCCAAAAAATGTCCAATGAGGTTTCCAAACAAAACCATTTTCGCAAAACTTCTTATAAAGATAGAACGCGAAGGATGGGATACAAGTTTGTGTTTCAAAAGAGTACTTTAATGTGTACCTTATAAAAGCTTAGAAAGCATATTTGGGGTCCAAAAAATGTCCTATGAGGTTTCCAAACAAAACTATTTTCGCAAAACTTCTGATAAAGATTGATGTAAGATGGATGATGGAACTCGAAGATTGGTTGTGCAACTCTCCTCTTCAAGTCAGTGTATGGATCGGATGGAATAGATGTGAGAAGATGGGATCGGATTAGTTGGTTGTTCAACTCTCCCTAACACGATCAATGGATGGAATGAAGGTAGATTGATGGAACGAAGACGCCACAAGATCCTATGGAGATGAACCTTGATAAGTCAAATTGCTCAAGTCACACGGCTTAAGGCTTGCAAAGAGATTGTTCTTGACAAAAACTCGGTTTTCTTTATTGATATTGGTGAATGATACACGGCTGCTCTTGAGGCCTTATAAACAAACCGATGCAGCTTTGCCCTACTTGGGGACTTGAAGCAAATACAAGAAATTACAAGTACTGAAAAGAAAACTACTCATTCGAATTACAAAGCTAAGTAAACCGTAAATAACTAGCTAACTAATTGAACCTGATTCAAACATGAACACACGGTTAGTATCATAATGTATTGAATTGATTTAGACCATACCTTATACGGTTTATTGGACCGTGTGTGAAGTGCAGCGTTTCATTAAGCTGCTTGGATGCCGAATATGGAAAGTTCCTTCCCTTGGCGAGTTGATAACATAGGCCATGCTTCTCGTGATTCCTCTTCTTGATCATGTGGACCGACTTGTATATAATAAGCTTCCAGAAGTGTTGGTGGTCCTTTCTCTTGATCTTGAACCGTAGCTTGGTCTTTACTTGGTTCCCCTTCTCCAGCTTGTTCCTCGGTGATGGTGAGTGAGCTGAGTTGATCCGTGATGTTTTCCAAGTTCTGGCCATTGAATAAGCTTGCTACTCCAAGGTTGAAGCTCTCACGCATGTCTCTTGTTCCAGACCTTGTTCTCGGTGCTTGTCTCATGATGGGAATGGTTGGGTTGGTTCCTTGATCCTCATCATCCCCTCCCCCTTGCGAAGATTCTGTCCTCAGAATCGTCTCATCTGCATCAAAGGGAGATAGATCAGACACATTAAAGGTGTGAGATATTTTAAACTCACCTGGCAGATCAATGTGATACGCATTGTCATTTATCTTCTTCAGGACTCTGAATGGGCCATCTCCTCGTGGTGATAGCTTAGACTTCCTCTCATTTGGGAACCGTTCTGTCCTCATGTGTAGCCAAACCCAATCTCCTTATTCAAAGGTAACTTTCTTTCGTTTCTTGTTCACATACTCCTCGGTTTGCTTGTTCTTCTTCTCTATGTTCTCTCTAACTTTCTCATGGATCTTCTTGACAAACTCGGCCTTCTCCACAGCGTCTTGGCTAATCATCTGTTCTTTGTGTTCCAAAGGCATAAGATCTAGTGGAGTATTTGGTTTAAAGCCATAGACAACTTCAAAAGGAGAGAGTTTAGTAGTAGAGTGTGGCACACGATTATAAGCAAACTCAATGAAAGGTAAACAATCAAGCCAATTCCTTAAGTTTTTACCAACCGTAGCCCTTAAAAGGGTTGAGAGAGTGCGGTTGACAACTTCAGTTTGTCCATCTGTTTGCGGATGGCAAGTTGTTGAGAAGAGAAGCTTTGTGCCTAGCTTCCTCCATAGTGTTCTCCAAAAGTGGCTTAGAAACTTGGTGTCTCGGTCTGACACTATGGTGCGTGGAATGCCATGGTACTTCACCACCTCCTTGAAGAACAAATCAGCTATTTGCGTAGCATCATTGGTCTTGTTGCATGGGATGAAGTGAGCCATCTTTGAGAATCGATCCACAACAACAAAGATCGAATCCTTCTTTCTTATGCTTGGCAATCCTAAGACAAAGTACATAGAAACATCTACCCATGGCATGTTAGGAATAGGTAATGGAGTATACAAACCATGTGGATGTGACCTGGATTTAGCTCGGAGGCATGTGATACACTTAGCACAGAAGCGCTCCACGTCTCTCTTCAAGCGTGGCCAAAAGAAGTGCTCCATCACAATGCTCAATGTTTTATCAACTCCGAAATGTCCCATGAGGCCTCCTCCGTGTGCTTCCCTTAGTATTAGATCACGCATTGATCCTTGTGGAATGCACAGCCTCTTATCCCTGAAAAGAAAACCATCTTGCAAATAGAATGGACCTATTGCGCCTTTGTTGCACAGTTGGATGGTGTCTTTGAAGTCAGGATCATCTTGGTATAGGTCTTTGATGTGCTCAAAGCCCAAAACCTTGGCCTCCATCGTAGCTATCAGGGCATGCCTCCTTGAGAGTGCATCAGCTACAATGTTTTCTTTCCCCTTTTTGTACTTAATGACATAGGGAAATGTCTCCACGAATTGGAGCCACCTTGCGTGTCTCTTCTTGAGTGATGTTTGGCCTCTTAGGTACTTTAAAGTCTCATGATCTGTATGAATAACAAACTCTTTAGATAATAAGTAATGTTGCCAAGTTTCAAGAGATCTTACAAGTGCATATAGCTCCTTGTCATAAGTAGGATAGTTTAGTGAAGCTCCATGAAGCTTTTCACTAAAGAACGCCACCGGTTTGCCTCCTTGAGTGAGAACGGCTCCAATTCCTGTTCCTGAGGCATCACACTCAATCTCAAAGGTTTTATCAAAGTCAGGCAAACACAAAACCGGTGATTGAATCAAACGATCCTTAAGCTTCTGAAAAGCTTGCTCTTGTTCTTCTCCCCATTTGAAGGCAACGTCCTTCTTGATAACGGATGTTAGTGGGGCTGCAATGGTGCTAAAGTCTCGGACAAACCGCCTATAGAAGCTGGCTAGCCCATGGAAACTTCTCACATGTCCTATGGTTGTTGGTGTTGGCCAATCTCGGATTGCTTTGATCTTCTCCTCATCTACTTGCAAACCCTGAGAACTTACAACAAAACCTAGGAAAACTACTTGATCAGTACAGAAGGTACACTTCTTGAGGTTGGCATATAGGCCTTCTACCCTCAGAGTGTTAAAAACCTTCTCAAGATGGATCAAATGATCAGATAAGCAAGTGCTGTATATGAGAATATCATCAAAGTAAACAACAACAAACTTACAAATGTATGCTCTCAGCACGTGATTCATGAGTCTCATGAATGTACTTGGAGCATTGGTGAGTCCAAATGGCATGACTAGCCACTCATATAAGCCTCTCTTAGTCTTAAAGGCTGTCTTCCATTCATCACCTTCCTTCATTCGAACTTGATGATAGCCGCTTTTAAGATCAATCTTTGAAAAGATTGTGGCTCCACTTAGTTCGTCTAGCATGTCATCAAGGCGTGGTATTGGATGCCTATACTTGATTGTAATGTTGTTTATAGCTCGGCAATCCACACACATCCTCCAGGTTCCATCCTTCTTTGGCACCAACAAGACTGGCACGGCACAAGGACTTAAACTCTCCCGGATGTATCCTTTTGACATTAACTCTTGGACTTGCTTCTCTAGCTCCTTAGACTCTTCTGGATTAACTCTATACGCAGGTCTGTTAGGCAATGGAGCTCCTGGAATAAGATCTATCTGATGCTCAATGCCTCGGACTGGAGGTAAACCAGCTGGAATCTCATCAAGAAGCACATCTCCGAATTTCTTGAGAAGCTCTTTAACTTCGGTTGGCAGCTCCGAATCTATTGGACCTGAAAGCAAACATTCTCTAAAGACCATTAGTAGCACCTGTGTTTTGCAATCAATAGCTTTACAAACCGAAGTTGGAGTAATAAACAAGTTGGTCTTACGAGCCTTGTTTATTTGGTTCATGGATTTTTGCATTTCAAACACTTCTTGTGGTGTAAGAGGAGCTAAGTTGTGCTTGCGGTTGTTATGGCTGAATGAGTAGAAGTTAGTCCGCCCATGGTGAAGAGTATCCTTGTCATATTGCCAAGGTCTCCCCAACAAGAGATGTCCAGCCTCCATGGGAACCACATCGCACTTAACTTCATCCGTGTACTTGCCTATACTGAAAGGCACGGATACTTGCTCTCCAATCCTCAGCACTGTGTCATCATTTAGCCATTTCAGTCGGTATGGCTTGGGGTGCTTAGTTGTCTTGAGACCTAACTTATCAACAAGATACTTGCTAGCCATGTTAGTGCAAGAACCACCATCAATAATCAAGCTACATACCTTTGACTGTATGTTGCATCTTGTGTGAAAGATGTTCTCTCTTTGAACGGTTTCAGGTTCAAACATGGCACTAAGAGCTCTCCTTGTAACCAATACCTCTCCCACTTCAGGATAATCGGTTATTTCTTCTTCAGAATCAGTTGGTTCTGGCTCTTGTTCATCTTCGGTCTCATACTCTCCTTGGTCGTTGATCAGCATCACACGACGGTTTGGGCACTCATTGGCATAATGTCCTTTGCCCTGACACTTAAAACAGGTTATATCTCGATTCTTTTTAGGTCTAGGAGTACCTGAATCTGTTTTAGGGGTTTTGGATGTCTCGGTTTTGTCCTTCTTGAACCGATCATCAGCTACTTGTGTCTTGCCCTTGTCGTATGTCTTTTGATTGGACTGACTCCAAGTGTTCTTGTTGCGTGGAGTGGAGGCTATCTTCCTCTTGATTTGTTGTTCAGCTTGAGTAGCAAAGTGCATTAACTCGTCGAAGTCTCCATACACTTGTCTCTCCACCTTTCTTGCAATGCGGTCTTGAAGACCATCAACAAACTGAGCCATGAGTGTCTCATCAGGTGCCTGGACTTCTAACCGGTTCTTGACAACTTCAAACTCCTCAAAGTATTCCTCAACTGACCTGTTTCCCTGAGAAAGACTTCGAAAACGTTTGTGTAAGTCTCGGTAATAGTATGTAGGCACATACCTCTTTCTGAGCATAGCTCTCATGTCATCCCATTGGTTGACTTGCCCACGTCTAAGCCTCCTTCTTTCAGAGACTTCATGATCCCACCATGTTAGAGAATTTGATGAGGACATCAAGTCATCATCAGCCCAGGAGCAAGGAATCATGAGACTTGGAGAAGGAAGCATGAAGCTGAGGAAAGCTAAGGAGACATGTGAGCAAAATTCAGCTCAAATGGAGGCCAATACGAATCCTTTCAGCTCAACCATCACTTGGAGAACACACTCAACTCACCTAGAGTTCACCTCGAAAAAGAATCAGTTGAAAAGGAGTTCATATGAAGAAAATATTGAAGATACAACTTGGAAGATCTTCAATGAACCCGCTGGAGACATGCGTCCACTCATAAAATCATTCCGATCAAACGACGACGAATCAAGCAATAAATCCAAATATTTTGGATTCTCAACTCAAAGGGGAAGCCAAGAAAATGGGTTTACATCAAACCGGATTCAGACTTGGATGTTATTGATTTTACAAACCGGGTGAACTCCAAGTTACCCGATTTGGACCAGCGAGCACTAATTGGAGGATTGCGGCTACACCAGGAGGAATTAAGCTGTGAACCGACCTGTTATGGAAACTTGATTCATCAGGGAATCTGGGATAGTTTGAATCAGTCCGGAATTCATTATGGTTTGAAAGTTATACAACTTTTAATAAGGGTGGTTCTCCACTTGCCTTATTTGGAAGCTCATGGATTCAATTGTCTACAAACGAAGCTTTGGCGACCAGGAGAGATATCTAATCATTCAGGAGACACATATCATCATCCAGAAGAGTCAGAAATCATCTTACCATGCACCAACATTCAGAGGATCAGGCGGATTCTCTTGCTTAAACACTTTCCTTTCTCGGATGCATTCACACTTGGTGCCATAACTCTCCAACGGCTATATTATCAAAGCTACAGTGACTTGAGCACGGATTTAATGCATCAAGGCGTCCCAAGACACCACTCATTCATGGCAAAGCTCTCAAGACTCAAGCACAACTCAAGTTTCTTTATTTTACCTGATTTGCCCATTATTCTCCAACGGCTAGTTTTGTATTCAATTCTAGGATTTTGTTTCTTGTTTTTATCTTTTAGAACGTTAGTCTAGACCTGTAAGAGCTATATATAAAGCTCATTTCGTCACTTAGAGAGGCACCTTTCAATCAACCAAGAAAATATAAAGTTTGTTCTTCTTTTATTCAAAGAGTGTCTTTGTTAAAAACTTGTCTTTAGATTCATTTGAGTGATTCATTTGATTCTACAGATTATAGGATTAGAATTGTTTGTGTGATTCAAGCAGCTCTAGTTCTCCAAGGATTGAGAGAGTCAATCATCCCAAGGATTGAGAGAGTCAATCACAACTATCATCTTCCATCTCGACATCACTCCCACTTCCGCATCACAAGCTTGGAATCTCTTGATCATTGAGTGATCATAAGTTGGTGTGATTCCAATCTTATATCATTTTCATCAGCATTGCCCGTGAGTTGAGCAGCTGCTAGTGCGACCTTCTTCCCCTCGGAGTATTGATAGTAATCATAGATATACTCCATTCTTCTTTCCCAATCAATGTATGCGTCAGGATCCACCTTGCCTGCAAAAGTAGGAGGTTTTAACTTGATGTCTTTACCACCTTGCCATGGATTGTCATCATCATGGTCTCTCCTTGGGTTCCTGTGAACAACTCGGCGTCGCCCATTTGGTTGCTCATCTCGCCTAGGACCTTCCTCCTGATCGGCATCATCCTCCAAGCTTGGCATGTCACTGTCAGTGTCTCCCTCATCCGCTTGGTTCCTTGGTTGGTGCTGCCGCGGACCTTGCCCATTGTGTGCGTGAGCTTGTGGAAGCAATTGCTCCACCACATTCATGCGATCGCTGATGCTCCTTATCGCATCAAGGAGTTGTTGTGTTGTTGGTTGGGGCTGTTCTTGGTTGTCTCCCATCGCCTAGCAAACACGATCAAATGCAAAAGGAAAAGAAACAAAGAAAGGAAAGACAAAAAGGAAACACTAAGCGTGCAACACAAGAAAAGAAGCAAGTACGATCCAACAAGAAAAGGAAAAGTACCAAACGCAAAGAAGCAAATCACTAATTCAAAACAGGCAAACAAATGTAACAGGGAACTGAAACAATTCGGTGGATGATCTAATATGATATACTTTTTTTTTTTTTTAAACCAAGATTCAAATATGGAAAGTGCGGGAAACCCTAAGACTATTCGATCTATCAACCTATGCCGCCGGAAACCAAAGCTATCAATCCTAGGATGTTCAAGCAATGATAAAGATAACAAGGATGATTAATCTACTGATGAAACGAATGAATATGCTGATGTCTTCTTTTTTTTTTTTTTAACTTATGGATGCAACAAACGGATGCAAGAAACAATGAAACTAACGATTTTTATGGGTTTTCTTATGAAGATGCGGAAACTAACAAAGATCTAAACAAAAGAGCAGAAAGGAAAAACGATTCAAGGATAGATATCACCTGATTCAAGAACCTTTCGGCTCTGATACCAAAATGATGTAAGATGGATGATGGAACTCGAAGATTGGTTGTGCAACTCTCCTCTTCAAGTCAGTGAATGGATCGGATGGAATAGATGTGAGAAGATGGGATCGGATTAGTTGGTTGTTCAACTCTCCCTAACACGATCAATGGATGGAATGAAGGTAGATTGATGGAACGAAGACGCCACAAGATCCTATGGAGATGAACCTTGATAAGTCAAATTGCTCAAGTCGATATTACACATGGCTTAAGGCTTGCAAAGAGATTGTTCTTGACAAAAACTCGGTTTACTTTATTGATATTGGTGAATGATACACGGCTGCTCTTGAGGCCTTATAAACAAACCGATGCAGCTTTGCCCTACTTGGGGACTTGAAGCAAATACAAGAAATTACAAGTACTGAAAAGAAAACTACTCATTCTGATGTAAACATCAAGTCAACATCAACCAATGAGCATGAAGAGAACGCCCACGAGCTAACCAAGACCCTTGGAGAAGACCAACCAGAGCACCTCAACGACATAGGTCCATTGATTGGAGCACACAGGACGGACCATAAGGAGTTAAGCTACAATTCAAGATGTTCCAGAAACGTAACTCAACAAGGAAGCCCTGAGATAAAGAATCAACCAAAGATCTTTCCACATGAAGAAGTTATGAAGCTCACAAGTCGACGGACTTGCAAGGGATCTGAGAGAGACCAGCTTACACTTGTTGGAGCTGAACGAGAAACCAAGGCTTACCAATGGGCAGTGACCGTTTGTACTCTTTTTCCTTATCTTTGGTTTTGTCCCAATGGGTTTTACAGGAAAGGTTTTAACGAGGCAGATTGGTTCACTTACGTCAAACCCATCCGGAAGCTAGTTGGTTCGCATGGAGACCTCCGATCACTCTTTGAGTCCCTCCGACCAAACGAAGAAGAATTAAGCTGCGAGTTGATTTGGTTTGGAATCTTGATTCAATTCCGGTTCTCCTCGAATTGGATTCATACCAAAAGCTATTTTGGTTTGAAAGATATCAAGTTTCTAACCCGGAGGATCCTGCACTTGCCTTATTTGGAGCTGTTCGAGTTTGAGAGATTACAAACTTATATCTGGCGGCCAGGAGACAATCTCGACCATATACAAGCCTCAAGAGACGTCCTTAGCTGCACCAGCAACCAGGGAATCAGGCGGATTCCTTCTTGCCTATTCTTGCTTCACTTCTTTCCATCTTCGAGTGCACAAATCTCTCCAACGGCTTCATTCTTTGATTTTCATTAAGTGTGACGATTTGTGTAATTATTTTAGGTTATTATTGATGTACTAGAGCATTATATAAGCTCTCTTTCGTTCTCATTGTAAGGCAGCCGTTTTTACCTATGAAATAATAAACTCTTAAGTTTTCTTCTACAAGCGAGTTCTTGTGAGAATCCGTCTGCTCTTTCTTTGGTGTGGAATCTCCTTAGACTGAGTGTGTATTTTCTGTATCAGAGACCCCATCATAGTCTCTGTGGTGCCTTCGATCCATCCTTGTTCAGAATCGCTTGTGGAATCAAGAAATCCTGCTCAATAGCCGCTTGTGGAATCAAGAGGTTTCGGTTCTTTGCTGCTTGTGGAATCAATCAGCCCTCTATCCATCTGAAGCCGTGTGTAGTAAGACTTGGTGGACTCCAAATCTTACATCAGTTTGGTATCAGAGACGAAGATTCAATCTTTGGTTTTCTATCCTTTATCTCTTTGTTTGATTTGTTTCGATTTCTGTTTTGCTTGTTTGCTTTGTTCTTTGTTGTTTAATCAAAAAAAAAAAAAAAAAAATAGATATGTTTGTTAGGTTGCGTGAACCAGAATCAATCGTTTGCTTGTTGACTTGTTTAGTTTGCAAGATAGGTTGCTTCCATTCCGTGAACTGCAGTTTGTGTTATTTGCTTCTGTTCTGTTTTTGCTTTGTTTGATTTCGTTTGATAAATTGAAAATCCATAAGAAGTTGCGTCTGTTTTGTTTACTCTTGTTTACTTTGTTTCTTTCTTGCATCATCACGTTTTACAAGCTTGTTTTAATTATTCTGCTTGCATCATTATTCCAAAACGAAAATCATATCATCCATTGCATATGTTTGTCTAAAAGTCGTGCATATTACCATCATTGTTTTATCTAGCATTAGCATAAAAAAAAAAAAAGTATTCTGATTCTCATTCATATTGATTATTGCATTTTATTCATTGCCATATCTTGTGTTACCATATTTTATTGCTTGCATCAGTCATAAGTAAAGAAAAGCAAAGAATCGTGTGCATTGAATCATTACTGCCATATTGTTGCATTATCATCCATATTAAAAAAAAAAAGATACTACATATTTCCTTTTGTCGATCTTGCCTATTTGATTACTATTGTTGATTGACTTTGCCTTTTTCTGCTTAATTGTGAGTTAATAATTCTCTGACGTGAGCTTCAAGTTAATATTTGTCTCTATCATTGGTGCTTTGACGAGTTGTTGTTTCTGTAAGTGCAAGGATATACAGGTGATCAGGACAACACAATGTCAGAAGAGGATACTTCAGATCAAGAGATGGATTATGACCAGAGCTTGAGTGAGGATGCATCTTACATAGATGATACATGGTCAGAGGAAGATGACGACTATGGGCATGAACCGGATGGAGAAGAGCTTGAACCAGACCCACCAGATCAAGACCGAGACCACTCTCATCCAAAGAGTTGGTATGAAGAGGTGGAAGAAGAAGAGTGGAAAGGATCCGATCGTGATGAAAGCCAATCAGGAGAAGAGTCATGGACTGAAGATGACAATTCTCAAGGAGGATATGCAGAAGACACTGAACGTGGAGGGTTATATGTGCAGCCTTGTTACAGCACATGGAGATCCAGCCAGCACACTCCACGCAAACTTAAGAACAAGGTAACTTCAAATTCTCATTATGAATTAGTTACTGAACCTTGTGTCTATTCTTTTTCAGGGAAAAGGAGTGACTATCTCCAATGGGAAAGCATCATGGATGAGTATTTCAAATACTATTCCATTCCCATAAGCAAAAGGCTTGCTTATTGTTTGGATCAACTAAGAGGAGAAGCTAAGAGATGGTGGCGCCAAGAGGAAGAGTACAGGTGGTACTACAAGGAGCCAACTATAAGGAATTGGGGTCAACTAAAACTGTTGATGAGAGAGAGATACGCTCCTCCTAGAACCGCTAAGCAGAGCACAAAGGCTTCCTTCCAAAATAAATCAATCCGAGGAAGTGCAAACTCTCATCTAGTGCAGAGTGCAAACGCCAAGCCAGTCCAACACCAAGGTAAGTTCTCTGTTCCTAATAAGCATTTAGAACTGACGAGTTACCAGTGTAGAAACAGGGAATACAATGATGCTCCAAGGAGGAAGGCTTCCACGACATTGAACTCAAGGAATGAAAAACTTGTTGCACAAGCAAGTAACAAGAGGAACTCTTCAAAGGAACTACAACCGGAGCTGAGTCCAACTAGGCTACTACAACCGCAGGCGGGAAGCACACCAGCAAAGACAGCCCTAGATAAGAAACCGGCTTTGAACACAAGCCCAAGGAGAAATTCAGCAGCTGCTATTCAACCCACTCAGGGAGAGGTAAGTACCTCAAACGCCTTTGAGAATCTTGATAAGCTTTTTGATAAAATCCAGCGCTTTATTGTTACCAATGGAGTTGTTAAAGGTTTAAGTACTCAAAAGGATCAAGAACCAATTAAGCATTGTGAACCACTAGTGAAAAAGAAACAAGAAATTGTTTCAGCCTCTAAAAATGAGATTGTACAAGCTAAATTGTCTCAACCAGTTTATACAGCTCCTATGACTACTATGATGCACTTGCCCTTGTCCATAAGTGCCAACACAGGTACAGGGCCTAAGGATAAGCAATCCGCAACATTGGAGTTAAACTTATGCCGTGAAGTGAAGAGCAAGCAAACCAGGCTAGAGAAGACTTCACCAGAGCCGAGTTCAGCCAAGCCTGAACAACCTGATAAGCAGCTAACAGATAAGTCATCTAGTGCATTGAATTTATCTAAGATGGTCTGTTATAAATGTCAGAACATAGGACACATTGCTAAAAACTGTCCAACTAAGAGGTCAAATAACTTAGAGCTGAATGAAGGAGAATCCAAAGAGTTTGATGAGTTTGTTAAAACCGATTTGATAATTCCAAATGCTAGTATAACACACTTGTTTTTGCCAAAGAGTGTTGAAACAGTTTCAGGTATGGAGAGTGTACTAGTAGAGCTCAGGGATTCGCCAGCTCAATGTAATGATCAATCCGTGCAGCTCAAGGAAGAAGAGCTAGAGGCGCACAACCAACAGCTTAAGGCTACGCCTGAGGTACCAGAAAGCACAGCCGTGAGTCTTAAGTTATCTGAAAACAAAGAGGTCGCACCGGAGGTTATTATACTTGTTGAGCAAGCCCAAAACGATGTGATAGAGCATGAGCTCAAACCAAAGCTGATCAACAAGTGCAACCCAAAAATAGAGCACTGTGAGTTTTCTAAACTTTCAGAATTATTTGCAATAATTTGCTATAAGTGTCACAAGAAAGGTCATTATGCTGTAACTTGTCCCTTAAAGAAAATGAAATTGCTAGAAGGTAAAACTGAATTATCTAAAACAAGAGATAGTCTAGTTCATTCTGAATCGATACATTCAAATTCTAGTATAATGCACTTGCCTTGGCCAAGAGGATTTGAAACAGGATCAGAGGAAGAGGATAACGAAGAGAAGATCCAAGTCCTTGTACAACTTCTGAAGTTAACAATGTAAGACCAAGTTTCAATCGGTTCATTTTTATTGTTCCAAGACCAGATATGATGCACTTGTTCTTGTCACTTGGTTTATACTCAGGTACAAATTTCGAGATAGAGAGCAAGGCTAGGGAGTATGTAAGGAGGAGAATGGAACCGGCATTACTTGCACTACCCAGGAACCGAGAGCTTAAAGAAGTGCCAACTGCTATTGATGTACACCAATCCGTGGGTAAACAAAGTCTTAGTAGAGAAGACAACTTCAAGAAGAAACCACCAGACCCAGCTAAGAACACTGAAAGTGTTGAACAGATAAGCCTTGTTTTTACTTCCTATGTTTCTTATGATGCCTCATTTGTTTTGAAAAGATTATTACACGTAGGAGAGCATGAAGAAATAAATTGTTTAAAACCGCAATTAGAACAAGACTTTGCTAAAACTAGTGCTAAGAGATTTGATTCTACTGATTTATGTTATCATAAAGAATCCATAATGCACTTGTGTCTTTCCAAGAAAGCTGATTTGAATGCAGGACCCAAAGAAGAAAGGCGAAAAGGAGATTCGCTTCCAAGGAACTTGCCAATCAATCAAGTTCCAGCACAAAGAAGAAGTGTGCACGTGCTGATCAATGCCACAAAGGGGGAACGTGATGATACAGGCCAGAAAAGAGGAGCTGTGCTATCATATTTGCTCAAGGGAGAGCCACCAGACGTGCCAAACAACACCAGACCACATACCTATCAAGGTAAGACCCTAAACTCTCAAAGGAGAATGAAAGCTAACTTGCTTTCTATTGGTGCAGGTCATATAGTTTCGAGGACGAAACCTTTTGAAGAGGGAGAGTATGATGTAAACATCAAGTCAACATCAACCAAGGAGCATGAAGAGAACGCCCACGAGCTAACCAAGACCCTTGGAGAAGACCAACCAGAGCACCTCAACGACATAGGTCCATTGATTGGAGCACACAGGACGGACCATAAGGAGTTAAGCTACAATTCAAGATGTTCCAGAAACGTAACTCAACAAGGAAGCCCTGAGATAAAGAATCAACCAAAGATCTTTCCACATGAAGAAGTTATGAAGCTCACAAGTCGACGGACTTGCAAGGGATCTGAGAGAGACCAGCTTACACTTGTTGGAGCTGAACGAGAAACCAAGGCTTACCAATGGGCAGTGACCGTTTGTACTCTTTTTCCTTATCTTTGGTTTTGTCCCAATGGGTTTTACAGGAAAGGTTTTAACGAGGCAGATTGGTTCACTTACGTCAAACCCATCCGGAAGCTAGTTGGTTCGCATGGAGACCTCCGATCACTCTTTGAGTCACTCCGACCAAACGAAGAAGAATTAAGCTGCGAGTTGATTTGGTTTGGAATCTTAATTCAATTCCGGTTCTCCTCGAATTGGATTCATACCAAAAGCTATTGAAGAGAAGAAGAAATGAAGCATGTCCGTACAAGTCAATGACCGTACAAGTCAACATCCGTACATGCTGTATGAAGAACGAGCCATTCCTCTTCTTAGTGAAGTAGTTTGTGTGTCCAATCACTCCTGAAGTCTTCTAGAAGGCTGTTACATTACTTGAAGAAGAAGGAGCTTATATGTGAAGAGGGAAGGGCGAGTCACGTGTGTGGTTTAAGCATTTGACTTCCAAAAGGAAGGGAGAGTCACTGGTCTCTTTAAGGAGATAGCCGTTTAGGTGAAGTCGCTTTCACTCTTAGATCCAAGACCAAACCAATTGTTTATTCTTTATGTCTCTGTCAGTTATTTGTTTCTTCTATCCACTTGCTTTGATAGCTTTGCCTATATATGTACATTTCGATTGTAAGTTATAACTTACTTAAGGAAATAAACTCCTCCTTATTTCATAAACTCTCTACACTCTCCTTCTTTACACTTTCACACTTGGTTCTTCACTTGTTCTTCAACACTCAAACACTCAAACACTTAATCACTTCCGCTTTCTTATTAACTTTATGGTATCAGAGACAGGTTGCGAATCTTGGTCTCTCTTTTCTTGTGTTTGAAACACGCTTTGTTGTCCCAGGATCTTGTTCTTGAAAACGATTCTTGAAAGTTGTTCTTGAATCGTTGTTCAGCTCAAACCTTTGTTTATCTTTCTCTTCTTCAAAACTCCTTTCTTGTTTCACTTCTTTCTCGTTCAGTCTCTTTTACCCAACGGTCCATAGCTTTGTCCTTGTGTAAAAGTTCTGTTCTTGCTTGAAACAATGGGTTTGGAAGAGGGAAAGAATGTTGTGCTTCCGGTGACTCTCAAGGGAGGAGAAAACTATCTCCTTTGGGCTAGAACCGCGAAAGCTGTCTTGTGTGGTCGTGGCGTTTGGAGCCATGTTGAAGAGTTAACCGGCGATCAAGATGAAGAAGATGAAGCAGCTGTGGTTGGTACCAACAAGTGGTTTCAAGAAGACCAAGCTGTCTTAGCTATCCTTCAAGCCTCTTTGGATGCGCCGGTTCTTGAAGCCTACTCCTATTGTGAAGGAGCAAAGGAGCTATGGAACACTTTGAAGAATGTGTTTGGAAATGTCTCTAACCTTACAAGAGTCTTTGAGGTTAAGAGAGCCATCAACAATCTGAGCCAAGAAGACATGGAGTTCAACAAGTTCTTTGGCAAGTTCAGATCTCTTTGGGCTGAACTTGAAATGCTGAGACCACCCACGCTTGAAGCAAGCGTTCTCAACGAAAGGCGAGAGCAAGATAGGGTGTTTGCTCTTCTCATGGTGCTGAATCCATCTTACAACGATTTGATTAAGCACATCTTGAGAGGTGTAAAGCTTCCTAGCTTGGATGAGGTGTGTGCTCAGATCCAGAAGGAACAAGGTTCAATCGGTCTTATTGGAGGAAAAGGTGGAGAACTTGTTCTGGCCAACAAAGCAGAACAAGTGAATGTCTCACAAGCAAGCGCCAACAAGTCATACCTCAAGAATCCACATCTCTTTTGCGAGCATTGCAAGAAGGCTGGCCATGTTAAGGAGAAGTGTTATACACTGTATCCTCATCTAAGGCAAGCTGGAAACCGGTGGGATACCAACTCTGGTCAGGGCAAGTGGAAAGACAACCACAAGGCTCATGCAGCAGCTGGACCATCCGGGACTCAAGAACAAGGTGGCTCTTCTCATTCTGGAGGAACAGCAATGGTTGCATCCTCAGACTTTGTGAAGAAATCAGACCTTGATGCACTTATCAAAGCGCTTAAGGAGTCTGGTAACATTGCTAAACCCATGAGCTTTCATGCTTCTTGTAGCAATGCGAACTGGATAGATATCTCTAAGCCCTTGATAGTTAAGTCTGGAACTTCTTGTAGCAATGCTAAGGTGCTGGATAGTGTGGATAGTGTTAAACCACTAATAGTTGACTCTGGAGCAAGTCACCATATGATTAGTGATGCTAAGCTTATAAGCAATACTAAACCGGCTTTGGGGCATGTTAGTATTGCAAATGGAGATAATGTTAAGATAGAAGGGATTGGGGATCTAAAACTGTTTGATAAAGAAACCTCAGCCTTCTATATGCCAACTTTTAAATCGAATTTGCTATCAGTTAAAAAGGCCACTACTGATTTGAATTGTTATGCTATATTTGGGGCTAATGATTTTTGGTTTCAGGATATTGAGACTAGCAGGTGTCTTGGACAAGGAACCACCAAAGGGAACCTCTATGTTCTTGAAGACACTAAGACTCAGCCTTCTTCTTTATCTTGCGATTTTAGCTTTAATGTTTCTGTTCCAAATAATGCGATTTGGCATGCTAGACTAGGACACCCTCATCATAGGGCTCTTAGCTTGTTGTTGCCTAGCATTCAGTTTAAAAATGAGGATTGTGAAGCTTGTATTCTTGGCAAACATTGCAAGACTGTTTTCCCAAAATCATCTACCTTATATGAGAATTGTTTCGATTTAATCCATTCAGATGTTTGGACTTCACCATGCATATCTAGAGATAATCATAAGTACTTTGTTACTTTTATTGATGAGAAATCAAAATATACATGGTTAACTTTGCTCCCATCTAAGGATCGTGTGCTTGAAGCATTTGTGAGTTTTCATGCTTATATCACCAATCATTATAATGCTAAAGTTAAAATTTTTCGTTCAGATAATGGTGGTGAATATACAAGTCATGCCTTCAAGCAATTTATATCCAAAAATGGGATCATTCATCAAACTAGTTGCCCTTATACTCCACAACAAAATGGAGTGGCTGAGAGGAAGAACAGGCATCTCATGGAAGTGGCTCGCTCTATGATGTTTCATACAAGCGTTCCAAAGAAATATTGGGGAGATGCAGTAGTTGCGGCTTGCTACCTAATAAACAGGACACCAACCAAAGTCCTTCATGACATATCACCCTTTGAGGTACTCACTAAAACCAAACCTGTACTTGATCACTTACGTGTGTTTGGTTGTGTGGCTTTTGTTTTGGTTCCAGGGGAGAACCGCACTAAGCTAGATGCTAAGAGCATGAAGAGCATGTTCATTGGCTACTCTACTACTCAAAAAGGGTACAAGTGTGTGGTGCCTGAAACTGGCAAGGTCATGGTCTCTCGTGATGTGAAGTTCTTTGAAGAAAAAGGCTACTTCACTGAAAAGGATTGGTCAAGCTTGGAGAACCTTGCTCAATCTCAGTCTGACAGAGCTACCAATTTACGCAAGCTCTTTGAGAACTTGGGAATCTCTACATCTCCTCCATCCACGCCTCCTCCAACAGCCTCAGTCCCGCTTGATCTTGAAGGGGAGAATGAGAGTTCTGGTCATGATCAAGCTAGTGAAAGCGCAAATAATGAGGAGACTCCTATAGATGAGGAACCGGTTCAAGAAGGTGAACAAGTAGAGGAGCAAGTAACGGCTGATCAACCGGTTGCATTAGGGAGAAGTCAGAGGATCAGAAAGGATCCATCTAATTGGGTGAATACAAGAGTATACTACAATTGTCAAGCAGAAGCTCATCCAACACAAGCCGTGTGCTCCTTTGCGTATTTCCCTGAAGAACATCAAGTGTTCATAAGTATTCTTGATCAAGAAGAGGTACCAAAGACCTATGAAGAAGCTAAGGAACACAAGGTGTGGAGAGATGCATGTGGAGAAGAAACAGGTGCTATGATTAAGAATCATACTTGGGATGAAGCGGATCTACCTAAGGGAAAGAAGACAGTCAGTTCACGATGGGTCTTTACAATCAAGTACAAGAGTGATGGAGAAATTGAGAGATACAAGGCAAGGCTAGTTGCAAGAGGGTTCACACAGACCTATGGAGAGGATTATCGTGATACCTTTGCTCCAGTAGCCAAGTTACACACAGTCAGAGTTGTGCTTTCGCTTGCAACAAACTTGGATTGGGAATTGTGGCAAATGGATGTGAAGAATGCTTTTCTTCAGGGGGAGCTGGAAGAGGAGGTTTATATGACACCACCACCAGGCCTTGAAGACAGCATTCAACCAGGAAAAGTACTTAGGCTAAGGAAAGCCATTTACGGATTGAAACAATCTCCAAGGGCATGGTATAGAAAGCTGAGCTTCACCTTACTGGATCGCGGATTCAAGAGGTCTGAAGCTGATCATACTCTATTCACCATGCAAAGCCAAGAAGGTATTGTAGTCATTCTCATATATGTTGATGATATCATCATATCTGGGAATGACAAGGTTGGTATTCAAAGCACCAAGGCTTATTTAAACTCTGTTTTTGATATTAAAGATCTTGGAGAGCTAAAGTACTTTCTTGGGATAGAAGTATGTAGATCAAAGGAAGGTCTCTTCTTATCTCAAAGAAAGTACATACTTGATCTTTTGAGTGAGTCAGGAACACAGGATGAAGCGCCAATCAGGACTCCTATTGAGGATGCATACAAAGTTCATCAAAGAGGAGAGAGCGAGGATGATCAACCATTTGGCGATGCCAAACTCTATAGAAGATTGGTTGGTAAGTTGATATACCTCACTCTTACTCGTCCTGACTTGTGTTTTGCTGTGAACCAGGTCAGTCAGCATATGCAAGAGCCAAGGATGTCTCATTGGAGTATGGTGAACCGGATTATGCGCTATTTGAAGGGAACACCAGAGCGAGGCATTTGGATGGGCTGTAATGGGAGCTCAAGCATAGTTGGCTATTGTGATGCTGATTGGGCTGGTGATAGAGAGGATAGAAGATCAACCACTGGATATTGCACTTTTGTTGGAGGCAACTTAGTGACTTGGAAGAGCAAGAAGCAGAAGATCGTTTCATGCTCTAGTACTGAAGCTGAGTATAGAGCAATGAGAAGGTTAACAACCGAATTGATGTGGCTGAAGATGTTGTTGGAAGATTTGGGAATCAAGACACCACTTCCAATCACAATGCATTGTGATAATCAGGCGGCCATCCACATAGCTTCAAATTCAGTTTTCCATGAAAGGACCAAGCATATTGAAGTGGATTGTCACAAGGTAAGAGAGCAGATGCAATTGGGAGTTATCTTGCCATGCTACACTAGAAGTTCAGATCAGTTGGCAGATATCTTCACTAAGGCAGCTACATTGAAGACTTGCGAATTCATCCATGAGAAGCTTGGACTCATGGACCTTTCTCAAGCACGCATTGATAACCCTAGACAATGAGGTTCACACTCTTTTCCTACATGAAGTTTTTGTCCCACGAGGTTTTGCTACATGGAGGTTTTTAATGAGGTGAATCTACATAGTCCCAAGCTCAAACCTCATCTCGGTTTAAGCTTGAGGGGGAGTATTGAAGAGAAGAAGAAATGAAGCATGTCCGTACAAGTCAATGACCGTACAAGTCAACATCCGTACATGCTGTATGAAGAACGAGCCATTCCTCTTCTTAGTGAAGTAGTTTGTGTGTCCAATCACTCCTGAAGTCTTCTAGAAGGCTGTTACATTACTTGAAGAAGAAGGAGCTTATATGTGAAGAGGGAAGGGCGAGTCACGTGTGTGGTTTAAGCATTTGACTTCCAAAAGGAAGGGAGAGTCACGGGTCTCTTTAAGGAGATAGCCGTTTAGGTGAAGTCGCTTTCACTCTTAGATCCAAGACCAAACCAATTGTTTATTCTTTATGTCTCTGTCAGTTATTTGTTTCTTCTATCCACTTGCTTTGATAGCTTTGCCTATATATGTACATTTCGATTGTAAGTTATAACTTACTTAAGGAAATAAACTCCTCCTTATTTCATAAACTCTCTCACTTTCGATCTACACTCTCTTTCTTTACACTTTCACACTTGGTTCTTCACTTGTTCTTCAACACTCAAACACTCAAACACTTAATCACTTCCGCTTTCTTATTTACTTTAAAAGCTATTTTGGTTTGAAAGATATCAAGTTTCTAACACGGAGGATCCTGCACTTGCCTTATTTGGAGCTGTTCGAGTTTGAGAGATTACAAACTTATATCTGGCGGCCAGGAGACAATCTCGACCATATACAAGCCTCAAGAGACGTCCTTAGCTGCACCAGCAACCAGGGAATCAGGCGGATTCCTTCTTGCCTATTCTTGCTTCACTTCTTTCCATCTTCGAGTGCACAAATCTCTCCAACGGCTTCATTCTTTGATTTTCATTAAGTGTGACGATTTGTGTAATTATTTTAGGTTATTATTGATGTACTAGAGCATTATATAAGCTCTCTTTCGTTCTCATTGTAAGGCAGCCGTTTTTACCTATGAAATAATAAACTCTTAAGTTTTCTTCTACAAGCGAGTTCTTGTGAGAATCCGTCTGCTCTTTCTTTGGTGTGGAATCTCCTTAGACTGAGTGTGTATTTGCTGTATCAGAGACCCCATCATAGTCTCTGTGGTGCCTTCGATCCATCCTTGTTCAGAATCGCTTGTGGAATCAAGCAATCCTGCTCAATAGCCGCTTGTGGAATCAAGAGGTTTCGGTTCTTTGCTGCTTGTGGAATCAATCAGCCCTCTATCCATCTGAAGCCGTGTGTAGTAAGACTTGGTGGACTCCAAATCTTACATCACATTCGAATTACAAAGCTAAGTAAACCATAAATAACTAGCTAACTAATTGAACCTGATTCAAACATAAACACACGGTTAGTATCATAATGTATTGAATTGATTTAGACCATACCTTATACGGTTTATTGGACCGTGTGTGAAGTGCAGCGTTTCATTAAGCTGCTTGGATGCCGAATATGGAAAGTTCCTTCCCTTGGCGAGTTGATAACATAGGCCATGCTTCTCGTGATTCCTCTTCTTGATCATGTGGACCGACTTGTATATAATAAGCTTCCAGAAGTGTTGGTGGTCCTTTCTCTTGATCTTGAACCGTAGCTTGGTCTTTACTTGGTTCCCCTTCTCCAGCTTGTTCCTCAGTGATGGTGAGTGAGCTGAGTTGATCCGTGATGTTTTCCAAGTTCTGGCCATTGAATAAGCTTGCTACTCCAAGGTTGAAGCTCTCACGCATGTCTCTTGTTCCAGACCTTGTTCTCGGTGCTTGTCTCATGATGGGAATGGTTGGGTTGGTTCCTTGATCCTCATCAAAGATAGAACGCGAAGCATGGATTCAAGTTTGTGTTGCAAATGAGTACTTTAATGTGTACCTTATAAAACCCTAGAAAGCATATTTGGGGCCCAAAAAATGTCCTATGAGGTTTCCAAACAAAACTATTTTCGTAAAACTTCTTATAAAGATAGAACGCGAAACATGGGATACAAGTTTGTGTTCCAAAAGAGCACTTTAATGTGTACCTTACAAAAGCTTAGAAAGCATATTTGGGGTACAAAAAATGTCCTATGAGGTTTCTAAACAAAACTATTTTCGCAAAACTTCTTATAAAGATAGAATGCGAAGCATGGGAAACAAGTTTGTGTTCCAAAAGAGTGCTTTAATGTGTACCTTATAAAAGCTTAGAAAGCATATCTGGGGTCCAAAAAATGTCCTATGAGGTTTCCAAACAAAACCATTTTCGCAAAACTTCTTATAAAGATAGAACGCGAAGCATGGGATACAAGTTTGTGTTTCAAAAGAGTACTTTATTGTGCAACATATAAATGCTTAGAAAGCATATTTGGGGTCCAAAAAATGTCCTATGAGGTTTCCAAACAAAACTATTTTCCCAAAACTTCTAATAAAAATAGAACGCGAAGCATGGGATACAAGTTTTCAATCCAAAAGAGCACTTTAATGTGGACCTGATAAAACCTTAATGTGTACATTATAAACCTTAGAATGCATATTTGGGATCCAAAAAATGTCCTATGAGGTTTCCAAACAAAACTATTTTCGCAAAACTTCTTATAAAGATAGAACGCGAAGCATGGGATACAAGTTTGTGTTCCAAAAGAGCATTTTAATGTGCAACATATAAAAGCTTAGAAAGCATATTTGGGGTCCAAAAAATGTCCTATGAGGTTTCCAAACAAAACTATTTTCGCAAAACTTCTTATAAAAATAGAACGCGAAGCATGGGATACAAGTTTTCAATCCAAAAGAGCACTTTAATGTGGACCTGATAAAACCTTAATGTGTACATTATAAACCTTAGAATGCATATTTGGGGTCCAAAAAATGTCCTATGAGGTTTCCAAACACAACTATTTTCGCAAAACTTCTTATAAAGATAGAACGCGAAGCATGGGATACAAGTTTGTGTTGCAAAAGAGTACTTTAATGTGTACCTTATTGATGAGGACATCTTAAGCAACCAAACCAAAGCTGATCCAAACCAATTGATTCCGGTTATGAGACATGGACCTACAACTCGTTCAGGCATTATCAACATGAGGGAGAAGTTCAACGAATCTTTAGAAGCTTTAACTTGTCAAATGGAACTAGATCACATCACTGAGCAACTTAACCAACTAGCCATCACTACCATTCAAGCTGAAGGAGAGTTAGCTAAGGAACAAGGCACGCGTAAGGAGCAAGAAGAACCAATGCTTAGAGAACCATATGATATACAAGTCGGTCCAAGGAGCAACTTAGAAGAATGGCCAATCTTATTTCAACGTGATCAAGAGCTTTCCATATTGGTCATCTCGCCTAAATGAAACGCAGCACTTCATGGACATTTCGAATTCAAACCAAAGCGTGTCTACATTCACTCTCAACCAATCACGGAACCAACTAAGGTAAGTTTCATTCCATTGATGATAATCGATTCTCATAACTGTGTGTTTCGTGTGCAGATCAAGTTCTTCCTTTTATTTCTTCGTTTTAGTTAATGGCAAATTGTTTAGCCGAGTTATTTCATCCTTAAGTTTAGCTAGCTGATTTCGTGTGATTTGTGTAATCTGTTTCAAAGTCCCCTTGAAGGGCATAGCTGCATTGGCTCTGTTTATAAGGCCCTTACAAGCAGCAGTGTATCTTTACCTCGAATCAATAAACAAACCGGAGTTTTCTTAGCAAAACCAAATCTTAAGTCTCTAGCTCGTGTGTAATATCGTGCTAAAGCAATCCGACTTATCAAGGCTCTTTCCATCAAGTCTTGTGGCGTCTTCGATCCACCAACTAATCCGTTCCATCTCTTGTTCTAGCCAAAGAGTGTTGTACGACCAGTTGGCTTAGAATCCATCAATCTACCCCTTCATACCATTGCTCATCCAACGATCCAAGGAGAGAGTGTCGTACGACCAGCTTCTCGGATTCCATCCTTCCTCAAATCGTGAATCTACCATAGGTTCTTACATCATTTTGGTATCAGAGCCGAAAGGTTCCTTATCAGGTGATTTCTATCCTTGATTCTTTGTTCGACCTTTCAGCTCTTGTTTATTTCTTGTTATTGTTTCAGCATCTTAAGAGAAAAGTCAAAAAAAAAAAAATAGTGTGTTCTTCCTTTTCTTGTTCGAGTGTTTGCCTTTCTTTTGCTAAAACCGAATTTAAAATCTTCCTTTTACTTATATCTTGCTTTGCACGTTTTACCTTTTTGCTTTTCTTTCCAATTCCTTTGCACTTGATCTTGTTTGCTACTTGTGTGCAGGGCAATGGGGGACAATCAAGAGCAACCCGTGGTTACTTTACAGCACTTACTTGATGCCATGACAAGTCTGAGTGATCGGATGAACAACATGGAGCAAAGGCTTCCCCGAGCACCTAATGGGCATGATCAGCAACCGCGTCAACCAAGAAACCAAGTTGATGATGACACTGACAGTGATATGCCAAGTTTGGAGGACGATGCCGACCAAGAACAACCAAGAGATATGATATGAACTCGGGTCTATGATAGGATAGTGGTGGGATGGGAAACACAAGCTGGCTTTCACGCTCTCTCTTGTGGTTCAATGGATGGGCGAAAGATGGACTCAAGACTTGATGAACACGCCTTGAGGGATGGGATTGAACAAGCTGGCTTTGACGCTCTCTCTTGTTGAATCAGTTAATGGTGAATGAAGTGGATCGAATGGCACCACAGAGGTATGGATGATCTCTGATACTGCACAAGGCTCCGGTTCTTAGTGATTCCACACGAAGAACAAGAACAAAGATATCTAAGCAAGCGGCGGCTTAAGCTTTAGACAAGAACTGCGTTTATTGATTAGGGTAAAAAGTTGTATCTTACAAAGCTGCAGGGGAGCCTTATTAATATGCTCTTCAGCTGTGACCTAATGGTCGACTCAAAGAAAGGAAAGACTCTAAACGACAGGACCAAATGAAAAGAAATAAAAGAAAACGCAAACTAACACTTTGTGGCTTAAGGCCGAAAACAAGAAAAGGAAAACTAACTAAACAAAAATAAAAAGAAGCTTGGTGCAGCTTGATCTCGGCACCTCTGAGGCTTGGATGCGCAGCTCTAACCATTGGGCTGGTCCATGTTACCTGCATTGATCACAAAAATAGAGAATACCTGATTCTGATGCGGCATGGTCCATGGTCGAATGTTCTTGACTTGATCTTGATCCTCTTTGATCTCTTCTATGCCTTTAATCGTGAGTTCTTGAAGTCCTTGTACTATGTCTTCCATTTGAGGCTCCTTTGCATTTAATTCATTACTGACATTAAGATAGTCTTACCATTGCTATCTTGTTGATCATGTGGCTCTCCCGGTTTAAGATCTTCAATTATGTCTTGCACGGCTAGATTGAAACCCTCCCTGAGTCTCCTTGCCCTGGACCGTGTCATGGGAGCTTCTTGGACCACTGGTACAGGTGCTTGGTCTTGGTTTGGCTTGATGGCCTCATCATTCCCTCCCTCTTCAGAATGTTTTGTCCTCAAAACTGGATCGTCTGCATCACATGGAGACAAATCGGTTATATTAAAACTATGGGACATTGTGTACTCACCTGGCAAGTCTAGACGGTAGGCATTGTCATTGATCCGCTCTAGCACTTTGAAAGGGCCATCTCCACGAGGTGATAGCTTGGAGCTTCTTTGTTGTGGGAACCTTTCTGGTCGCATATGGAGCCAAACCCATTCTCCTGTTCAAAAACCAAATGCTTGCGTCCCTTGTCTGCTTCTTTTGTACTCCATGGTCTTTTTCTCTATGTTCTCCTTCACCTCCTGATGTAACTTGCGGATGTATTCTCCCTTGTCTTGTCCAACGAGACTGATTTGATCTTCTTGTGGAATGGGAGCCATGTCCAATGGCGTTAAAGGCTTAAATCCATAGACAACTTCAAAAGGAGACAACTTGGTAGCAGAGTGAGTAGCATGGTTATATGCAAATTCAATAAATGGAATGCAATCTAACCAAGTCTTAAGATTTTGACCAAGAGTTGTCCTTAACAAAGTTGAGAGAGTTCGGTTTACCACTTCCGTTTGCCCATCCGTTTGAGGATGACAAGTTGTGGAAAACACCAATTGGTTCCCAGCTTCCTCCATAAGGTCCTCCAGAAATGGCTGAGGAACTTAGAGTCACGATCTGATACAATGGTTCTAGGAACTCCATGTAAACGAACAACTTCCTTGAAAAACAAATCGGCTGTTTGAGTGGCATCATTAGTCTTGTCACAAGGAATGAAATGTGCCATCTTTGAAAATCGGTCCACCACAACAAAAACCGAGTCCTTATGCCTGATCTTGGGTAAACCTAACACAAAATCCATAGAAATATCCACCCAAGGTTTGTTAGAGATAGGTAAAGGAAGGTATAACCCATGAGGATGTAACCTGGACTTAGCCTTATGGCAAACAACGCATCGTGCACAATGCTTCTCCACTTCTTTCTTTAGGCGTGGCCAAAAGAAATGTTCAGAGATCACGGCCATCGTCTTGGCTACTCCAAAGTGCCCCATCAATCCTCCTCCATGTGCTTCCTTGATCAACAATTCTCGGATTGATCCTTGTGGTACACATAACCTCTTGTCACGAAACAGGAACCCATCTTGGATGTAGTAAGCTGCATACGGTCCTTTGCCATGTTCTTTGTATGCCTCTTCAAAGTCTGGATCCGTCTGGTACTGCTCCTTGATAAGTTCAAATCCCAACACCTTAGACTCCATAGTAGATATGAGAAGGTGTCTTCTTGATAGTGCATCAGCAACCACATTATCCTTTCCCTTCTTGTACTTGATTACATAAGGGAATGTTTCTATGAACTCCAACCACTTAGCATGTCTTCTCTTGAGGGATGTCTGGCCTCGCAAATGCTTCAAGGTCTCATGATCTGTATGGATGATGAATTCCTTGGATAGCAAGTAATGCTGCCAAGTCTCCAATGCTCTAACTAAGGCGTAAAGCTCCTTATCATAGGTTGGGTAGTTGAGTGTAGCTCCACTGAGTTTCTCACTGAAAAACGCGACTGGTTTCTTCCTTTGATGCAACACGGCTCCAATGCCAATCCCAGATGCATCACATTCAACTTCGAACATCTCCTCAAAGTCTGGTAAAGCCAACACCGGTGCTTGTGTCAACCGTTCCTTCAGTGTGCTGAATGCCTTGTCTTGTGCACTTCCCCAAGTAAATGGTGCATTCTTCTTGATGACTGCGGTTAAGGGGGCAGCTACTGAACTGAAATCCTTAACAAACCGTCTGTAGAAGCTTGCTAATCCATGAAAACTTCGCACTTGCCCAATTGTAGTCGGCGTAGGCCATTCTTGTATAGCCTTGATCTTTTCCTCATCAACTTGCAAACCTTGCCTGCTTATCACAAAGCCTAAAAAGACAAGTTGATCAGTACAAAATGTGCACTTCTTAAGGTTGGCATATAGACCTTCCTTTCGAAGTGTTTGCAAAACAAGCTCTAAGTGTCTAAGATGATCATTTAAGCATTTACTATAGATCAGTATGTCATCAAAGTAAACCACTACGAACTTGCTAATGAAAGACCTTAGAACCTGGTTCATAAGTCGCATGAATGTGCTTGGGGCATTAGTTAAACCGAATGGCATAACCAACCACTCATAGAGACCTTGCTTGGTTTTGAAAGCAGTCTTCCATTCATCGCCTTCACGCATTCGAACTTGGTGATAGCCACTCTTCAAATCCACCTTTGAGAAGATAGTAGCTCCACTTAATTCGTCTAGCATGTCATCCAATCTTGGAATTGGGTGCCGGTACTTAATGGTGATGTTGTTGATTGCACGACAATCAACACACATTCTCCATGTACCATCCTTCTTTGGTACCAATAGAACCGGTACTGCACACGGACTTAAGCTCTCCTGATGTAGCCTTTGTCCATGAGGTCTTGAACTTGACGTTCCAACTCTTTGCTCTCTTCCGGGTTCATCCTATAGGCTGGCTTGTTGGGTAAGCTGATCCAGGCACCAAGTCTATTTGGTGTTCTATGCCTCGTATAGGAGGTAAACCGGCTGGTATCTCCTCTGGGAACACGTCCAAGTACTTGTCCAATACAGCTTGTACCTCGCTTGGAAGCTTTAGTTCCTGATAATCTGTACTCAAACAATCTTTGTAGACCATTAGTAGCACGGTGCCCTCGGCAATGAGGGTCTTACAAACGGAACCAGAAGAAACATAAAGGTTAGTCTTACTTACCTGGGTTTCTTTGTCCATTTTGATTGAAGCTCACGCACTTCAGCTGGTTTTAAAGGGGCTAGGTTGTACTTTCTATCCTTGTGAGTAAAAGAATAGAAGTTGGTACGCCCATTGTGCAATGTGGCTCTGTCAAATTGCCAGGGTCTCCCAAGTAGGATGTGGCCAGCTTGCATGGGAAGAACATCGCACAACACCTCATCTTGGTACTTGCCCACGCTGAAAGGTATAGTGACTTGTTCCGTGACCTTCAATTGAGTCTTGTTGTCTAGCCATTGCAACTTATAAGGCCTGGGTGTTTAGTCGTCTCAAGACCAAGCTTGGACACCATAAACTTGCTAGCCACGTTAGTACAAGATCCTCCATCAATTACCAAATTACATACCTTGGTTTTGATAGTACACCGAGTGTGGAAGAGGTTCTCTCTTTGAGCTGTTGCTTCAGGATCTAGCATCACACTCAAAACTCGCCTAGTGACTAGCATCTCTCCAACATCTGCATACTCAGCATCCTCATCTTTCTCCTCATCCGTGGTCTCTCGCTCTTCTTGAGACTCATAGTCTCCAGCAGCGTTCATGATCATAACTCGTTGATTTGGGCATTCCTTTGCCATATGTCCTCTGCCTTGACACTTAAAACATGTTATGTCACGAGTTCTTTGATTGGTATTAGAAGACTTACCTTGCTCTGGTCGGTTGGTTTTGGTTTGATCATTGAACTTGCCCTTAAACCGTGATTCAACCTCCACAGCCTTGCCTTTGTCAACCGACTTGCTACTTGAAGCCCACGGTTGTGATCTGCTCCGATTTGTTTGAGCTGTCTTCTTCTTTATCTGCTTCTCTACTTGAACCGCCAAGTGTAGTAGCTCATGTAATCCAGTGTATTGAGCTCTTTCTACCTTTCTAGCAATTCGGTCTTGGAGCCCATCAGTGAATTGCGCCATGATTGCTTCTTCTGACTCCTCCAGCTCCAACGAGTTCATGAGCTTCTCAAACTCCTCGAAGTACTCATCCACGGTCCTTGTTCCCTGAGATAACTTACGAAAACGTTTTTGTAAGTCTCTAATGTAATGATCCGGAATGTACCTTGACCTTAAAAGATACTTCATGTCGGCCCATCTTGTAATAGGTCCGAAGCGTTGTCTCCTTCGATCAGCTACGGTTCTATCCCACCAGGATAGTGCATTCTCCGTGAGTTGAGCAGCTGCCACAGCTACTTTCTTGTTCTCGTTGTAACCATAACATTCGAAGATATACTCCATGCGCCTCTCCCAGTCCATGTAAACTTCAGGATCAGACTTGCCTGCAAAAGTAGGAGGGGTTAGTTTAATCTCATGGTTCTTTCCTCTGGTGTTGTCCTCGCCATCTCTTCTCCCTCGGAAGTTAGCTCGGCGTCTTGGTTGGTTGCGCTGATCTTGATCAGGTGGATCATCATCATCCAGCTCCGGCATGTCTTCATCAGTTGAATCATCTCTTTGATTCCCCCTTGGTTGATAGATGTTGCGGATAGGTTGTCTTCTTGGTGGTTGTTCCAAGCGGTCCAGCCTGGTTCCAAGCTCTCTACCAAGAGTTCCCACGGCATTCCTCACCTCTTCTCGCATAGCTGCCATGAGTTGGGTTAGGTCAATGGGTTGGTTCCCCGTTTGATTGCCTCCCAAGTCTCCCATTTAACCTGTGGTTCTCGCACTTATACAAAACAACAAGTCGTTAATAGCACCAATGTGTAACAAACTTTTAAAACTTGACTCAAAACGAAAAGGGAAAAATAAACAAAAACAAAAAGGAAAGACAATTACTCGGCAAAACAAGAAAAGGAAACACACAACTCGACTTAAACAAGAAAAGGAAACAATAACTCGAGACAAACTTAACCTAGGAACTAAGGGTTGATTCAAGATGGCGGCTATGGCTGCTAGACTACTCAGAGCAAACAACTTAACCACAACCAGAACAACTCACGATTCAAGGAATAGCGATCTAACGAGTTACTCAACCTAGACAATCAAACAACTTCAATATCTTTTTTTTTTTTTTTTTTATACTAATCAAGAAACAATATGAAACAAAGCAAACAGATTCGTTTTTATGGTTTTTTTTTTTTTTTTAAACAAAAAAAACAAAGAACAAACGGAAAGCAAAAAGGAACAATCGAAACAAAGGAAAGGAGAGAATGAACCAAAGGTTTGTGGACCTTCGGCTCTGATACCAGATGATATGAACTCGGGTCTATGATAGGATAGTGGGGGATGGAAACACAAGCTGGCTTTCACGCTCTCTCTTGTGGTTCAATGGATGGGCGAAAGATGGACTCAAGACTTGATGAACACGCCTTGAGGGATGGGATTGAACAAGCTGGCTTTGACGCTCTCTCTTGTTGAATCAGTTAATGGTGAATGAAGTGGATCGAATGGCACCACAGAGGTATGGATGATCTCTGATACTGCACAAGGCTCCGGTTCTTAGTGATTCCACACGAAGAACAAGAACAAGATATCTAAGCAAGCGGCGGCTTAAGCTTTAGACAAGAACTGCGTTTATTGATTAGGGTAAAAAGTTGTATCTTACAAAGCTGCAGGGGAGCCTTATTAATATGCTCTTCAGCTGTGACCTAATGGTCGACTCAAAGAAAGGAAAGACTCTAAACGACAGGACCAAATGAAAAGAAATAAAAGAAAACGCAAACTAACACTTTGTGGCTTAAGGCCGAAAACAAGAAAAGGAAAACTAACTAACAAAAATAAAAAGAAGCTTGGTGCAGCTTGATCTCGGCACCTCTGAGGCTTGGATGCGCAGCTCTAACCATTGGGCTGGTCCATGTTACCTGCATTGATCACAAAAATAGAGAATACCTGATTCTGATGCGGCATGGTCCATGGTCGAATGTTCTTGACTTGATCTTGATCCTCTTTGATCTCTTCTATGCCTTTAATCGTGAGTTCTTGAAGTCCTTGTACTATGTCTTCCATTTGAGGCTCCTTTGCATTTAATTCATTACCTGACATTAAGATAGTCTTACCATTGCTATCTTGTTGATCATGTGGCTCTCCCGGTTTAAGATCTTCAATTATGTCTTGCACGGCTAGATTGAAACCCTCCCTGAGTCTCCTTGCCCTGGACCGTGTCATGGGAGCTTCTTGGACCACTGGTACAGGTGCTTGGTCTTGGTTTGGCTTGATGGCCTCATCAAGATAGAAGAGAAGAAAGACCAAATGGAAGAGGCCGAGTTGTGCACCGAGATAGGAGAGACCGAGATGATGATAATCCTTGGCAAGGTGGTAAGGATATCAAACTTAAGCCTCCTACCTTTGCAGGCAAAGTAGATCCCGATGCTTACATAGATTGGGAGAGAAGAATGGAGTACATATACGACTACTATCAGTACTCTGAAGGAAAGAAAGTCGCACTAGCAGCTGCTCAACTCACGGGCAATGCTTTAACATGGTGGGATAGAGAAGTTTCTGAGAGAAGAAGACTCAGGAGAGGACAAGTTAACCAATGGGATGACATGCGAGCTATGCTACGCAAAAGGTATGTACCTACTTATTATTATAGGGACTTACACAAGAGTTTTCGAAGTCTGTCTCAGGGAAACAGGTCAGTAGAGGAATACTTTGAGGAATTTGAAGTTGTGAAGAACCGCCTTGAAGTACAAGCACCTGATGAGACACTTATGGCTCAGTTCGTGGATGGACTACAAGATCGCATTGCTAGAAAGGTGGAGAGACAAGTGTATGCTGACTTTGATGAGTTGATGCACTTTGCTACTCAAGCTGAGCAACAGATCAAGAGGAAGACTGCTTCCACACCACGCAACAAGAGCGCTTGGAATCAACCAGCTCAAAAGACCTATGACAAAGGCAAATCACAAGCGGTTGATAACCGGTTCAAGAAAGACACAGCCGAGACTTCTAAGACCACAAAAACAGATTCAGGTACCACTAGACCTAAAAAGAATCGTGATATAACCTGTTTTAAGTGTCAGGGCAAAGGACATTATGCAAATGAATGCCCAAACCGTCGTGTGATGCTGATCAACGACCAAGGAGAGTATGAGACCGAAGATGAACAAGAGCCAGAACCAACTGATTCTGAAGGAGAGATAACCGATTATCCTGAAGTGGGAGAGATATTGGTTACAAGGAGAGCTCTTAGTGCCATGTTTGAACCTGAGACTGTGCAAAGAGAAAACATCTTTCATACAAGATGTAACATCCAATCAAGGTATGTAGCTTGATCATAGATGGTGGTTCTTGCACTAACGTGGCTAGCAAGTATCTTGTTGATAAGTTAGGTCTCAAGACAACTAAGCACCCCAAGCCATACCGATTGAAATGGCTCAATGATGATACGGTGTTGAGAATTGGAGAGCAAGTATCCGTGCCTTTCAGTATAGGCAAGTACACGGATGAAGTTAAGTGCGATGTGGTTCCAATGGAGGCTGGACATCTCCTGTTGGGAAGACCTTGGCAGTATGACAAGGATACTCTTCACCATGGGCGAACCAACTTCTATTCATTCAGCCATAACAACCGAAAGCACAACTTAGCTCCTCTTACACCACAAGAAGTGTTTGAAATGCAAAAATCTATGAGCCAAGTAAACAAGGCTCGTAAGACCAACTTGTTTATTACTCCAACTTCTGTTATGAAAGCTATTGATTGCAAAACACAGGTGCTACTAATGGTCTTTAGAGAATGTTTGCTTTCAGATCCCATAGATTCGGAGCTGCCAACCGAAGTTAAAGAGCTTCTCAAGCGATTTGGAGATGTGTTTCCTGATGAGATTCCAGCTGGTTACCTCCAGTCCGAGGCATTGAGCACCAGATAGATCTTATTCCAGGAGCTCCCTTGCCTAACAGACCAGCGTATAGAGTTAATCCAGAAGAGTCCAAGGAGCTAGAGAAGCAAGTCCAAGAGTTGATGTCAAAAGGATACATCCGGGAGAGTTTAAGTCCTTGTGCCGTGCCAGTCTTGTTGGTGCCAAAGAAGGATGGAACCTGGAGGATGTGTGTGGATTGCCGAGCTATAAACAACATCACAATCAAGTATAGGCATCCAATACCACGCCTTGATGACATGCTAGATGAACTAAGTGGAGCTACAATCTTTTCAAAGATTGATCTTAAGAGCGGCTATCATCAAGTTCGAATGAAGGAAGGTGATGAATGGAAGACAGCCTTTAAGACCAAAAGAGGCTTATACGAATGGCTAGTCATGCCATTTGGACTCACCAATGCTCCCAGTACATTCATGAGACTCATGAATCACGTACTAAGAGCATACATTTGTAAGTTTGTTGTTGTTTACTTTGATGACATTCTTATATACAGCACTTGTTTATCGGATCATTTGATCCATCTTGAGAAGGTTTTAGACACTCTGAGGATAGAAGGCCTATACGCCAACCTCAAGAAGTGTACCTTCTGTACTGATCAAGTAGTTTTCCTAGGTTTTGTTGTAAGTTCTCAGGGTTTGCAAGTAGATGAGGAGAAGATCAAAGCAATCCGAGATTGGCCAACACCAACAACCATAGGACATGTGAGGAGTTTCCATGGACTAGCCAGCTTCTATAGGCAGTTTGTTCGAGACTTCAGCACCATTGCAGCCCCATTGACATCAGTTATCAAGAAAGACATTGCATTCAAATGGGGAGAAGAACAAGAACAAGCTTTTCAAGAGCTTAAGAATCGTTTGATTCAATCACCAGTTTTGTGCTTGCCTGATTTTGATAAAACATTTGAGATTGAATGTGATGCATCAGGAACAGGAATTGGAGCTGTCCTAACTCAAGGAGGCAAACCAGTGGCATTCTTTAGTGAAAAGCTTCATGGAGCTTCACTGAATTATCCCACTTATGACAAGGAGCTATATGCGCTTGTAAGATCTCTTGAAACTTGGCAACATTATTTGTTATCTAAAGAGTTTGTTATTCATACAGATCATGAGACTCTGAAGTACTTAAGAGGCCAAACCACACTCAAGAAGAGGCACGCAAGATGGCTTCAATTTGTGGAGACATTCCCTTATGTTATAAAATACAAGAAGGGGAAAGAAAACGTTGTAGCCGATGCACTTTCAAGGAGGCATGCCCTGATAGCTACAATGGAGGCCAAGATCACGGGTTTTGAGCACATCAAAGACCTATACCAAGATGATCCCGACTTCAAAGACACCATCCAGATTTGCACCAAAGGCGCAATAGGTCCATTTTACTTGCAAGATGGTTTTCTTTTCAGGGATAAGAGGCTGTGCATTCCACAAGGATCAATGCGTGATCTCATACTAAGGGAAGCACACGGAGGAGGCCTAATGGGGCATTTCGGAGTTGACAAGACATTGAGCATTGTGATGGAGCACTTCTTTTGGCCACGCTTAAAAAGAGATGTGGAACGCTTTTGTGCTAAATGTATCACATGCTTAAGAGCCAAATCCAGGTTACATCCACATGGTTTATATACTCCATTACCTATTCCTAACATGCCATGGGTAGATGTTTCTATGGATTTCGTTTTAGGATTGCCAAACATCAGGAAGAAGGATTCGATCTTTGTTGTTGTGGATCGATTCTCCAAGATGACTCACTTCATTCCATGCAACAAGACCAATGATGCTACTCAAATAGCTGATTTGTTCTTCAAAGAGGTGGTGAAGTACCATGGCATTCCACGCACCATAGTGTCAGATCGAGACACAAAGTTTTTAAGCCACTTCTGGAGAACACTATGGAGAAAACTAGGAACAAAGCTTCTCTTCTCAACAACTTGCCATCCACAAACTGATGGACAAACTGAAGTTGTCAACCGCACACTCTCAACCCTCTTAAGGGCTACGGTTGGTAAAAACTTAAGGAATTGGCTTGATTGTTTACCTTTGATGTAAGCACGAGGTGGATATGGGGCAAGAAGGCTGGTTGGTGGATATGGGGCAAGAAGGCTGGTTGTTCAACGCTCTCCTTCAAGCTAGATGATGGTCGAATGATGCGAGTGATATGGGATCAAGCCAACTGGTTGTTCAACTCTCTTTGGCAGGATCGGTTGATGGAATGGATTGAGGACGCCACAAAGCCTTATGGATCTAAGCTTTGATAAGTCAAGATTGCTCAAGGTCGATATTACACACGAACTCAAGACTTCAAAAGGGTTTTCAAAGATGAAAAGCTCCGGTTTCTTTATTGATATGAGTTGTAAAGATACACGGCTGCTCTAGAGGCCTTATAAACAAACCGATGCAGCTTTGCCCTACTTGGGGACTTGAAGCAAATACAAGAAATTACAAGTACTGAAAAGAAAACTACTCATTCGAATTACAAAGCTAAGTAAACCGTAAATAACTAGCTAACTAATTGAACCTGATTCAAACATGAACACACGGTTAGTATCATAATGTATTGAATTGATTTAGACCATACCTTATACGGTTTATTGGACCGTGTGTGAAGTGCAGCGTTTCATTAAGCTGCTTGGATGCTGAATATGGCAAGTTCCTTCCCTTGGCGAGTTGATAACATAGGCCATGCTTCTCGTGATTCCTCTTCTTGATCATGTGGACCGACTTGTATATAATAAGCTTCCAGAAGTGTTGGTGGTCCTTTCTCTTGATCTTGAACCGTAGCTTGGTCTTTACTTGGTTCCCCTTCTCCAGCTTGTTCCTCGGTGATGGTGAGTGAGCTGAGTTGATCCGTGATGTTTTCCAAGTTCTGGCCATTGAATAAGCTTGCTACTCCAAGGTTGAAGCTCTCACGCATGTCTCTAGTTCCGGACCTTGTTCTTGGAGCTTGCTTCATGACGGGAATGGGTTGGTTGGTTCCTAGTTCCTCATCATCCCCTCCCCCTTGCGAAGATTCTGTCCTCAGAATTGTCTCATCTGCATCAAAGGGAGATAAATCAGAAACATTAAATGTATGAGAAATTTTAAACTCACCTGGCAGATCAATGTGATACGCATTGTCATTTATTTTCTTCAGGACTTTGAAGGGACCATCTCCTCGTGGTGATAGCTTAGACTTTCTTTCATTTGGAAACCGTTCTGTCCTCATGTGTAGCCAAACCCAATCTCCTTCTTCAAAGGTGACCTTCTTGCGTTTCTTGTTCACATACTCCTCAGTTTGCTTGTTCTTCTTCTCTATGTTCTCTCTAACTTTCTCATGGATCTTCTTGACAAACTCGGCCTTCTCCACTCCATCTTGGCTAATCATCTGTTCTTTGTGTTCCAAAGGCATAAGATCTAGTGGAGTATTGATGAGGACATACAAGCTAAACCGGACCAATCCAAGCAAGAACCGGACCAATCTACACAAGACCAAGAACCGGATGTGCCCATTGTATTTGAAGGTGCCATGACAAGAAACCGAGCAAGGATTCTTCAACACAAGTACAATCAAAGCATGCAACGAATGATGGACCAGCTGGATCAACCATCCTTGGAGCAAGAGGCTACAACGAGCATGCCAAACAATGGGAAGACATTTCAAGCTTGGACCGACATGGAAGATATCATCAAGCAATCTGAAGCAACTCGCATCAAAGAGGAACACTGGCCTCTACTCAACACCAAAGCTCAAACTACCATTCTCATCATCTCAACCGAGCTGCAAGGTAAGTAGGTGAGTGTTTCAATTCGCATATCCGTGTGTTTTGTTTTGCAGGTTTAGGACTTAGTCTATTTTTTTCGTTTAAGTCTCTCTTTTAAATCGAACTCTAGTTTCCTTATTTGGATCAAAGGCTCAATGTTAGACGCTGTTGTGTTTCTTTTCAAGTTCTTGTTGTTTTTGAGTCAGTTTGTAGTTTTCTTTCTTGTTAGAGTCGAACCCTAGAAGGTTCAAGCTGATGGACTATTAATAAAGTCCCACACGCAGCTTGTAGTCTCAACTTTTTACCTAATCAAAAAAACAAGAACTTTCAGCAAAGAAAACCTTAAGCTAGCGCCGCTTGCTTTCTTCTCTAAGACTAGTCGGAGACCTGACCTCCTAGCCTTGAGAATTGTGTTGTATCAAAGGCCTTACACAGCCTTTGTGGTGCACTTCATCCCATCGTTTCACTCTTGCTGCCGGATCCTTTGAAGAGTAGCTTTTCAACCGATCCAACCCTTGTTGCGTAGCCTTCAAGTCTGAGTCCAAGTCCCTACAAGCCTGTGATAGCCGGTGCTTGTATCAGTTTTGGTATCAGAGCTGAAGTTCCTATTCAGCCAGGTTATATCTATCCGATCTATTTCTTTCTTGTTCATTTGTTTTCGATTTATTCTTGTTTTGTGAGTCTTGTTTTGCATTCATAGATCGTTGAGTTTTTCTTGTTTTAGTTTTGCATCATTCAAAAAAAAAAAAAAGAGAAACATAATAGTCTGAGTCTGAGTTAGGTTGTCGGCTAGGTTAAGTTGTTCATCCATTGTTAGATCGAGTCAAAAAAAAAAAAAAGGAAAGTTTGCACTTTTGTGTTAGCCGACTTGTGTCAATACCAAGTCGTTTTGTTTTGAGTCTTGTTGCATTCGAAAATTTTCTTTTCTTGTTTTGTGCATTAGTTTAACTTCAAAAAAAAAAAAAAGAAATTTGCACCTTTGGTTTAGAAGTTTTCTTGTTGTGTCGAGATTTCCTTTTGTGTCTTTCCTTATTTGCGTTATTCAAAACTTGATACTCACGTTTTACCTTTCTTGTGCGAGGTACAATGGGAGACAATGGAGCCAACAATTCCAACTCGCAAGATGCATTGTTCCAACTCATCCATTCTTTGCGTGGAGACTTGCAAACCATGAGACAAGAGCTTGGAGAACGCATAACCCGAGTGGAACAACGACCCCCAGTAAGGCTTCCCATCCGGAACCTTGGAGGAACCAACCAAAGAGGGCCATACCAACCCACTACTATGCCGGGTGGACAAGGGTTTGTGCTCAATGACAACCCTGAGACCAGTAACCGCGAGAACGTGTTCCAGCACCAAGAAGAAGACCCTGGAGGTGCTCATGGTCCACGGCAACAACAACCTCAGAACCGGCGAGGCAATGATCATGATGATCAATGGGCTGATGAAGAAGATGACTTCATTCCACAACCGAGAGGAAACAACAACTACCACGCCAACAATGGCAACTACAACTACAACGCCAATCAAGGCAACAACAACATCAAGTTGAAGGCGCCTCACTTTGCTGGCAAAGTAGACCCGGAAGCCTACTTGGAATGGGAGAAGAGAATGGATCACATCTTTGATTACTACAACCATCCCGGTCCAAAGCGTGTGGCGTTAGCCATGGCTCAGCTCACGGGGAATGCACTCATCTGGTGGGAACGAATGATTTCAGACCGTAGAAGAGATAGACTCCGAGCCATAGATTCTTGGGTTGACATGAAGGATCTCATGCGACAAAGATTTGTTCCTCCACACTTTCAGAGAGACTTGCAACGGCGATTCCGAGCTCTTAGACAAGGAACCAAATCAGTGGAAGAATACTATGAGGAGTTTGAGCGCTTGAGAAACCGCTTGGAGATGAATGAGGATGGAGAGTCTATCATGGCTCAGTTTGTAGATGGATTGCAAGATCGAATCCGCTACAAGGTGGAGAGACAAGTCTACCAAGACTTCAAGGATTTATTCCATCTCGCCATACAAGCTGAACAACATATCAAGCGTAAATCCAACATAAGGAGTAAGCCTCAAGCCGCGTGGAACCCAAGCAACAACAACATCAACAAACCGGTGGATAAGGGGAAGGGCATTGAGATAGGATCCCACTTCAAGGGCAAGACCACCGAGTCTAGCAAGGATCCAAAAGCTGATCAGAGTAAGAACACTAACCCCCAGCGTACAAGGGACATTACTTGTTTCAAGTGCAGGGGTAGAGGACACATGGCTCGCGAATGCCCAAACCAAAGAGTCATGCTCTTGACCGAGAGTGGGGACATTGAATCCGGTGATGAAGCAGAACCTGAGGAGGATGATGAGTATGGGCACATTGAGTATCCCGACAAAGGAGAGCTTCTAGTAACTCGGAGGATACTTAGCGTGATAGTTGGACCTGTTGAGACAGTCCAAAAGAGAAAACATATTCCACAGCCGATGCACAATCCAAGGCAAGGTATGTAATCTCATAATAGATGGGGGATCGTGCACCAATGTTGCTAGTGCTCACATGGTAAACAAACTAGGCTTAGAAAAGATTAAGCATCCGAGACCCTATGAACTAAGATGGTTAGATGATAAGGTTAAAGTTAAGATCCAAGAACAAGTAACCATCCCTTTTAGCATCGGTAGGTATCAAGATGAAGTAGTTTGTGATGTAGTACCTATGCAAGCTGGTCATGTTCTATTAGGTAGACCTTGGCAATGGGATAGAGAACTAAGCATGATGGTCGCACTAATATGTATACTTTTATGCATCAAAACCGTAAAGTCAGCTTAGCTCCACTTACACCCACTGAAGTGCATGAATTGCAATTGCAAATGATCAAAGAGAAAGAGAACAACCGCAAATCGAACTTTCTTATTCAGCCTAGTCAAGTTAGAAAGGCTGATGCTTCTAAAACACCAATGCTACTAATGATCTTTAAGGAGCTTTTGAGCGCAGGGTTTAGTGAGCTGGTCTTACCCCAGGAGATTACTGAGCTTCTTGACAGGTTTAAAGACGTCTTCCCTGATGAGATGCCAGCCGGCTTACCACCTTGAGAGGAATTGAACATCAGATTGATCTCATTCCGGGAGCAGCCTTACCTAACAAGCCAGCATACCGAGTCAAACCTGAAGAGTCTAAGGAACTAGAAAGGCAAGTTAAGGAGCTGATGGACAAAGGATATGTAAGGGAAAGCCTCAGTCCGTGTGCAACACCAGTCTTACTCGTGCCAAAGAAAGACGGATCATGGAGGATGTGCGTAGACTGTAGAGCCATCAACAACATTACCATCAAGTACAGGCACCCAATTCCGAGGCTTGATGACATGTTGGATGAGCTAAGTGGAGCCACTATCTTCTCAAAAGTTGATTTGAAGAGAGTGGATACCATCAAGTGAGAATGAAAGAAGGAGATGAATGGAAGACAGCTTTCAAGACAAAGCAAGGTCTTTACGAATGGATGGTGATGCCTTTTGGTCTCACCAATGCTCCAAGTACCTTCATGCGCCTAATGAACCATGTTCTTAGAGCGTATATCAGTAAGTTTGTTGTGGTATACTTTGATGATATTTTAGTCTACAGCAAATGTTTATCTGATCACGTGTCACATCTTGAGCAAGTACTAGAAACACTTCGTAAAGAAGGACTCTATGCGAACCTTAAGAAGTGCACATTCTGCACTGATAAGTTGGTCTTTTTAGGTTTTGTTGTGAGTTCACAGGGCTTACAGGTAGATGAGGAGAAGTGAAAGCAATCAGAGAATGGCCGACTCCAACCAATGTCAACCAAGTGAGGAGCTTCCATGGGCTTGCAAGTTTCTACCGTCGCTTTGTGAAAGATTTCAGCAGCCTAGCAGCACCACTAACGGCAGTAGTCAAGAAGAGCGTGGGGTTTGCATGGGAGAGAGCTCAAGAGGATGCCTTCCAGGCCTTAAAGGATCGCTTGACCAATGCGCCCGTGTTGATATTGCCGGACTTCTCCAAGACCTTTGAGGTAGAATGTGATGCATCTGGGATTGGGATAGGAGCTGTTCTCATGCAAGGAGGAAGGCCAATTGCCTACTTCAGCGAGAAGTTAGGGGGAGCTACTCTTAACTACCCCCCTATGACAAAGAGTTATATGCTCTTGTCCGGACCTTGGAGACTTGGCAACATTACTTGTTGCCCAAGGAGTTTGTTGTGCATACTGATCACGAAACCTTGAAGCATCTTAGGGGACAAACAAACCTAAAGAAGAGGCATGCACGCTGGATGGAGTTTGTGGAGACTTTTCCCTACATCATTAAGTACAAAAAGGGAAAAGAAAACATAGTGGCGGATGCTCTTTCCAGGAGGCACGCATTGATATCTACAATGGAAGCTAAGGTGATGGGATTTGAATTCATCAAGGAGCTGTATCAAGAGGATCCGGAGCTCAAGGAGCACTTCTTAGAATGCGGAGACAAAGCTCAAGGGAAGTTCTACATCTATGAAGGGTTTCTGTTCAGGGAAAGGAGGCTTTGCATTCCACGGTGCTCACTAAGGGATCTGATTGTGCGAGAGGCTCATAGTGGAGGACTCATGGGGCATTTCGGAGTTGATAAGACATTGGCAGTTGTTAAGGAGCATTTCTACTGGCCACACCTTAAGAAGACAGTTGAAGCTCATTGTGCAAGGTGTGTTACTTGCAAAAAGGCCAAGTCTAAGGTTCACCCACACGGATTATACATCCCTTTGCCAATACCCACGGCACCATGGGTGGATATCTCCATGGATTTCGTCCTTGGACTACCCAAGATACGCCACAAAGACTCTATCTTTGTTGTGGTGGACCGGTTTTCAAAGATGGCACACTTCGTACCTTGTGCCAAGACCAATGATGCATCTCAAACCGCGGACTTGTTCTTCAAAGAAGTAGTAAAGCTGCATGGAGTACCACGCACCATTGTCTCGGACCGTGATAGCAAGTTCTTAAGCCACTTCTGGAGGACACTATGGAAGAAGCTTGGTACTAAACTTCTGTACTCCACTACTTGCCATCCCCAAACAGACGGCCAGACAGAAGTAGTGAACCGCACATTGTCAACATTGCTGAGAACAACCATTGGGAGGAACTTGAAGAACTGGCTGGAGTGCTTACCATTCATTGAGTTTGCATACAACCGATCTGTGCACTCAGTCAAGCTAAGATGTCTCCTTTTGAAATCGTCTATGGAACAAACCCAAATGTTCCCCTAGACTTGGCTCCAGTGCCACCAGCTGAAGTAGTGAGCCGGGCGGGAAGGAGAGAAGAAGGAGTTCGTCCAGAACATTCATCAAAAGGCGAAAGCAAACATAGAAAAGAGGACCGAGCAGTACATGAATGCAGCTAACAAAGGAAGGAAAGAGATGTCTTTTGAACCAGGGGATTTGGTTTGGCTGCACATGCGTCAAGAACGGTTTCCAAACCAACGGAGCTCAAAGCTGGCACCAAGAGGAGATGGACCATTCAAGATCCTAGAAAAGATCAACAACAACTTACCGACTTGAACTCCCAGGTGATTTTAATGTGTCTTCAACCTTTAATGTTTCTGATTTATCTCCTTTTGTGGCAGGTGAATCTGTTTTGAGGTCAAAACCTTCTGAAGAGAGAGGGAATGATGAGGACATACAAGCTAAACCGGACCAATCCAAGCAAGAACCGGACCAATCTACACAAGACAAGAACCGGATGTGCCCATTGTATTTGAAGGTGCCATGACAAGAAACCGAGCAAGGATTCTTCAACACAAGTACAATCAAAGCATGCAACGAATGATGGACCAGCTGGATCAACCATCCTTGGAGCAAGAGGCTACAACGAGCATGCCAAACAATGGGAAGACATTTCAAGCTTGGACCGACATGGAAGATATCATCAAGCAATCTGAAGCAACTCGCATCAAAGAGGAACACTGGCCTCTACTCAACACCAAAGCTCAAACTACCATTCTCATCATCTCAACCGAGCTGCAAGGTAAGTAGGTGAGTGTTTCAATTCGCATATCCGTGTGTTTTGTTTTGCAGGTTTAGGACTTAGTCTATTTTTTCGTTTAAGTCTCTCTTTTAAATCGAACTCTAGTTTCCTTATTTGGATCAAAGGCTCATGTTAGACGCCTTGTTGTTTTCTTTTCAAGTTCTTGTTGTTTTTGAGTCAGTTTGTAGTTTTCTTTCTTGTTAGAGTCGAACCCTAGAAGGTTCAAGCTGATGGACTATAATAAAGTCCCACACGCAGCTTTGTAGTCTCAACTTTTACCTAATCAAAAAAAACAAGAACTTTCAGCAAGAAAACCTTAAGCTAGCGCCGCTTGCTTTCTTCTCTAAGACTAGTCGGAGACCTGACCTCCTAGCCTTGAGAATTGTGTTGTATCAAAGGCCTTACACAGCTTTGTGGTGCACTTCATCCCATCGTTTCACTCTTGCTGCCGGATCCTTTGAAGAGTAGCTTTTCAACCGATCCACCCTTGTTGCGTAGCCTTCAAGTCTGAGTCCAAGTCCCTACAAGCCTGTGATAGCCGGTGCTTGTATCAAGTATTTGGTTTAAAACCATAGACAACTTCAAAAGGAGAGAGTTTAGTAGTAGAGTGTGGCACACGATTATAAGCAAACTCAATGAAAGGTAAACAATCAAGCCAATTCCTTAAGTTTACCAACCGTAGCCCTTAAAAGGGTTGAGAGAGTGCGGTTGACAACTTCAGTTTGTCCATCTGTTGTGGGATGGCAAGTTGTTGAGAAGAGAAGCTTTGTGCCTAGCTTCCTCCATAGTGTTCTCCAAAAGTGGCTTAGAAACTTGGTGTCTCGGTCTGACACTATGGTGCGGGGAATGCCATGGTACTTCACCACCTCCTTGAAGAACAAATCAGCTATTTGCGTAGCATCATTGGTCTTGTTGCATGGGATGAAGTGAGCCATCTTTGAGAATCGATCCACAACAACAAAGATCGAATCCTTCTTTCTTATGCTTGGCAATCCTAAGACAAAGTCCATAGAAACATCTACCCATGGCATGTTAGGAATAGGTAATGGAGTATACAAACCATGTGGATGTGACCTGGATTTAGCTCGGAGGCATGTGATACACTTAGCACAGAAGCGCTCCACGTCTCTCTTCAAGCGTGGCCAAAAGAAGTGCTCCATCACAATGCTCAATGTTTTATCAACTCCGAAATGTCCCATGAGGCCTCCTCCGTGTGCTTCCCTTAGTATTAGATCACGCATTGATCCCTGTGGAATGCACAGTCTCTTATCCCTGAAAAGAAAACCATCTTGCAAATAGAATGGACCTATTGCGCCCTTGTTGCACAGTTGGATGGTGTCTTTGAAGTCGGGATCATCTTGGTATAGGTCTTTGATGTGCTCAAAGCCCAAAACCTTGGCCTCCATCGTAGCTATCAGGGCATGCCTCCTGGAGAGTGCATCAGCTACAATGTTTTCTTTCCCCTTCTCGTACTTAATGACATAGGGAAATGTCTCTACGAATTGGAGCCACCTTGCGTGTCTCTTCTTGAGTGATGTTTGGCCTCTTAGGTACTTTAGAGTCTCATGATCTGTATGAATAAAAACTCTTTAGATAATAAGTAATGTTGCCAAGTTTCAAGAGATCTTACAAGTGCATATAGCTCCTTGTCATAAGTAGGATAGTTTAGTGAAGCTCCATGAAGCTTTTCACTAAAGAATGCCACCGGTTTGCCTCCTTGAGTGAGAACAGCTCCAATTCCTGTTCCTGAGGCATCACACTCAATCTCAAAGGTTTTATCAAAGTCAGGCAAACACAAAACCGGTGATTGAATCAAACGATCCTTAAGCTTCTGAAAAGCTTGCTCTTGTTCTTCTCCCCATTTGAAGGCAACGTCCTTCTTGATAACGGATGTTAGTGGGGCTGCAATGGTGCTAAAGTCTCGGACAAACCGCCTATAGAAGCTGGCTAGCCCATGGAAACTTCTCACATGTCCTATGGTTGTTGGTGTTGGCCAATCTCGGATTGCTTTGATCTTCTCCTCATCTACTTGCAAACCCTGAGAACTTACAACAAAACCTAGGAAGACTACTTGATCAGTACAGAAGGTACACTTCTTGAGGTTGGCGTATAGGCCTTCTACCCTCAGAGTGTTTAAACCTTCTCAAGATGGATCAAATGATCCGATAAGCAAGTGCTGTATATAAGAATATCATCAAAGTAAACAACAACAACTTACAAATGTATGCTCTTAGCACGTGATTCATGAGTCTCATGAATGTACTTGGAGCATTGGTGAGTCCAAATGGCATGACTAGCCACTCGTATAAGCCTCTCTTGGTCTTAAAGGCTGTCTTCCATTCATCACCTTCCTTCATTCGAACTTGATGATAGCCGCTTTTAAGATCAATCTTTGAAAAGATTGTGGCTCCACTTAGTTCGTCTAGCATGTCATCAAGGCGTGGTATTGGATGCCTATACTTGATTGTGATGTTGTTTATAGCTCGGCAATCCACACACATCCTCCAAGTTCCATCCTTCTTTGTACCAACAAGACTGGCACGGCACAAGGACTTAGACTCTCCCGGATGTATCCTTTTGACATCAACTCTTGGACTTGCTTCTCTAGCTCTTTAGACTCTTCTGGATTAACTCTATACGCAGGTATGTTTGGCAATGGAGCTCCTGGAATAAGATCTATCTGATGCTCATGCCTCGGACTGGAGGTAAACCAGCTGGAATCTCATCAGGAAACACATCTCCAAATTGCTTGAGAATCTCTTTAACTTCGGTCGGCAGCTCCGAACCTATTGGACCTGAAAGCAAACATTCTCTAAAGACCATTAGTAGCACCTGTGTTTTGCAATCAATAGCTTTACAAACCGAAGTTGGAGTAATAAACAAGTTGGTCTTACGAGCCTTGTTTATTTGGTTCATGGATTTTTGCATTTCAACACTTCTTTGGTGTAAGAGGAGCTAAGTTGTGCTTGCGGTTGTGATGGCTGATGAGTAGAAGTTAGTTCGCCATGGGTGAAGAGTATCCTTGTCATATTGCCAAGGTCTTCCCAATAAGAGATGTCCAGCTTCCATGGGAACCACATCGCACTTAACTTCATCCGTGTACTTGCCTATACTGAAAGGCACGGATACTTGTTCTCCAATCCTCAACACCGTGTCATCATTTAGCCATTTCAGTCGGTATGGCTTGGGGTGCTTAGTTGTCTTGAGACCTAACTTATCAACAAGATACTTGCTAGCCACGTTAGTGCAAGAACCACCATCAATAATCAAACTACATACCTTTGACTGTATGTTGCATCTTGTGTGAAAGATGTTCTCTCTTTGAACGGTTTCAGGTTCAAACATGGCACTAAGAGCTCTCCTTGTAACCAATATCTCTCCCACTTCAGGATAATCGGTTATCTCTCCTTCAGAATCAGTTGGTTCTGGCTCTTGTTCATCTTCGGTCTCATACTCTCCTTGGTCGTTGATCAGCATCACACGACGGTTTGGGCACTCATTGGCATAATGTCCTTTGCCCTGACATTTAAAACATGTTATATCACGATTCTTTTTAGGTCTAGGAGTACCTGAATCTGTTTTAGGGGTTTTGGATGTCTCGGTTTTGTCCTTCTTGAACCGATCATCAGCTACTTGTGTCTTGCCCTTGTTATATGTCTTTTGGTTGGACTGACTCCAAGTGTTCTTGTTGCGTGGAGTGGAGGCTATCTTCCTCTTGATTTGTTGTTCAGCTTGAGTAGCAAAGTGCATTAACTCGTCGAAGTCTCCATACACTTGTCTCTCCACCTTTCTTGCAATGCGGTCTTGAAGACCATCAACAAACTGAGCCATGAGTGTCTCATCTGGTGCCTGGACTTCTAACCGGTTCTTGACAACTTCAAACTCCTCAAAGTATTCCTCAACTGACCTGTTTCCCTGAGAAAGACTTCGAAAACGTTTGTGTAAGTCTCAGTAATAGTATGTAGGCACATACCTCTTTCTGAGCATAGCTCTCATGTCATCCCATTGGTTGACTTGCCCACGTCTAAGCCTCCTTCTTTCAGAGACTTCACGATCCCACCATGTTAAAGCATTGCCCGTGAGTTGAGCAGCTGCTAGTGCGACCTTCTTTCCCTCGGTGTATTGATAGTAATCATAGATATACTCCATTCTTCTTTCCCAATCAATGTATGCATCAGGATCCACCTTGCCTGCAAAAGTAGGAGGTTTCAACTTGATGTCTTTACCACCTTGCCATGGATTGTCATCATCATGGTCTCGTCTTTGGTTCCTATTGACAACTCGGCGTCGTCCATTTGGTTGCTCATCTCGCCTAGGACCTTCTTCATTGTCAGCATCATCCTCCAAGCTTGGCATATCACTGTCAGTGTCATCTTCAGCTCGGTTCCTTGGTTGATGTCGAGGCTGACCTTGTCCATTGTGTGCGTGAGCTTGTGGAAGCAGTTGCTCCATCACATTCATGCGATCGCTGATGCTCCTTATCGCATCAAGGAGTTGTTGTGTTGTGGGTTGGGGCTGTTCTTGGTTGTCTCCCATAGCTCCTTCACACAAGTAACAAACGATCAAGTGCTAAAAGGAAATGGAAAGAAAACAAAAAGGAAAGGAAACAACGAGTGCGATGCAAGCAAACAGGAAAAACGTAAACAAAGAAAAGGAAAGATCAAACACAAGAGGTAAAGTCCAAGTTCGGTCTGTCTACAAAGAGGCAAGACCAAAACCAAACAAACAAAGCAATATGATTCCTTTTTTTTTTTTTTTTCAAGATTCAAATATGGAAAGTATGGAGGGTTTCCTAGTCGACCTAATGCAACCTAGCAAGTCTCTAGACGGCGGCTTATGCAGGATGAAGTCAAGCAATTCGCAACCAACAAGATTAAAGCTATGGTTTCACAAGATCTAACAACCTAAACCGATGAGTCTAGTGCAAGCAACCTATATTTTTTTTTTTTTAAATATAGATGCAACAACGAATGCAAAAACAAGAAACTAAACGATTCTTATAGGTTTTTCTTATGATGCGGAATTGAAACAAAGCAAATGAACAATGAGCAGAAAGGATAAAACGATGCAAGGATAGATATCACCTTGAATCTAGAACCTTTCGGCTCTGATACCAAAATGATGTAAGCACGAGGGTGGATATGGGGCAAGAAGGCTGGTTGTTCAACGCTCTCCTTCAAGCTAGATGATGGTCGAATGATGCGAGTGATATGGGATCAAGCCAACTGGTTGTTCAACTCTCTTTGGCAGGATCGGTTGATGGAATGGATTGAGGACGCCACAAAGCCTTATGGATCTAAGCTTTGATAAGTCAAGATTGCTCAAGGTCGATATTACACACGAACTCAAGACTTCAAAAGGGTTTTCAAAGATGAAAAGCTCCGGTTTCTTTATTGATATGAGTTGTAAAGATACACGGCTGCTCTAGAGGCCTTATAAACAAACCGATGCAGCTTTGCCCTACTTGGGGACTTGAAGCAAATACAAGAAATTACAAGTACTGAAAAGAAAACTACTCATTCGAATTACAAAGCTAAGTAAACCGTAAATAACTAGCTAACTAATTGAACCTGATTCAAACATGAACACACGGTTAGTATCATAATGTATTGAATTGATTTAGACCATACCTTATACGGTTTATTGGACCGTGTGTGAAGTGCAGCGTTTCATTAAGCTGCTTGGATGTTGAATATGGCAAGTTCCTTCCCTTGGCGAGTTGATAACATAGGCCATGCTTCTCGTGATTCCTCTTCTTGATCATGTGGACCGACTTGTATATAATAAGCTTCCAGAAGTGTTGGTGGTCCTTTCTCTTGATCTTGAACCGTAGCTTGGTCTTTACTTGGTTCCCCTTCTCCAGCTTGTTCCTCGGTGATGGTGAGTGAGCTGAGTTGATCCGTGATGTTTTCCAGGTTCTGGCCATTGAATAAGCTTGCTACTCCAAGGTTGAAGCTCTCACGCATGTCTCTAGTTCCGGACCTTGTTCTTGGAGCTTGCTTCATGACGGGAATGGGTTGGTTGGTTCCTAGTTCCTCATCAACCTTTCATTGAGTTTGCTTATAATCGTGTGCCACACTCTACTACTAAACTTTCTCCTTTTGAAGTTGTCTATGGTTTTAAACCAAATACTCCACTAGATCTTATGCCATTAGAACACAAGGAACAGATGATTAGCCAAGATGGAGTGGAGAAAGCCGAGTTTGTCAAAAGGATCCATGAGAAAGTCAGAGAAAACATAGAAAAGAAGAACAAGCAAACTGAGAAGTATGTGAACAAGAACCGCAAGAAGGTTACCTTTGAAGAAGGAGATTGGGTTTGGTTACACATGAGGACAGAGCGGTTCCCAAACGAAAGGAAGTCCAAGTTATCTCCAAGAGGAGATGGTCCATTCAAAGTCCTGAAGAAGATAAATGACAATGCGTATCACATTGATCTGCCAGGTGAGTTTAAAATATCCCATACTTTTAATGTATCTGATTTATCTCCATTTGATGCAGATGAGGCAATTCTGAGGACAGAATCTTCCCAAGGGGGAGGGAATGATGAGGACATCTTAAGCAACCAAACCAAAGCTGATCCAAACCAATTGATTCCGGTTATGAGACATGTGTTGAACAAGGAAATAAGAAGTATGCATCAAGGCAAACCAGACTTATGTGACACGGCAACAAAGTGACTTGTATCTTAGGTTACCATGACGTGAAGAGCAATGCATTATGCCAACGGTTACTTTATGAGGAGTATACGTGACTTGCATGGGAAGTGAAGTCACAGTCAAAGATAGAGAACCGTGTGGCTAGTTTGAATTAAAGTAGGCGTGGTCTTGGTCCAACCAAGACAGTGGAGAGAGGCGCATGGAAAGCAGCAAACGGCTCCTTCCCCGAATCCTGGACGGCTGTTCTTCCCTGAAACCTGGAACTTGTCTGAGCGTGCCTAAATCCTGGAACCTGTCTGAGCGTGCTTCACTTGTGTATTCTCTATTTAAGTAACCACACCTTGTAGACACAAAACAGACACTTATGTGAATTCTCTTATTTCTCTCTGGTTCTTGTTCTTAGTTCATCATGCCTTAAGTTCTTATTCTCCCATTCTCTTTATAATTCCGCTGAATACTCTTAAATTTTCATGGTATCAGAGAGTTCTGGTCCATAACTCTCATTCTACCTCATTCTCTTCATTCTACATCTACTCTTTACATTACCCTTCTTCCCTCATTCGTGTTCAACACCATTCTCGCAAAGTTCTATCACAAAACGAATCATGGAGAACTCAAAAATCATTACACTACCAACTGTCTTGAAAGGAGGATCCAACTACATCCTTTGGGCAAGAACAACCAAAGCTGCTCTAGGAGGTCGTGGTCTTTGGTATCACATAAATCCAGAGGAAGAGTCAGACAGTGAGGAGGAGGAGGAAGAAGTAAGGGCGAAAGAAGGAACCAAGAAATGGGTGAAAGAAGACCAGGCGGTTCTAGCCATACTTCAAGGAGCACTGGACATATCAGTGCTGGAAAGCTACTCATACTGTGAGAAAGCAAAGGAACTCTGGGATACACTCAGAGATGTGTTTGGAAACGAGGCTAACCTAACTCGTGTGTTTGAGCTCAAGAGAGCTATCAATGGTCTCAATCAAGGAGACGTTGATTTCAATGACTACTTTGGGAAGTTCAGTGCCCTATGGGCTGAACTTGAGATGCTGAGGCCATCAACAAAGGATATGGCCATCATCAATCAAAGAAAGGAGGAAGATAAGGTGTTTGCGCTTCTTCTCAACCTCAACCCTGCCTTCAACGATTTGATTAAGTCTATACTCAGAGAGTCAAAGCTGCCAAACTTGAAGGAGGTGTGTGCTAAGATACAAAAGGAACAAGGCTCCATCGGATTATTCCATACCAAAGGAGAGCTGCCAACCGCAAACAAGGGACAGTACAAGCCAGAAGAAAGAAGGCCTGGAGTGTGTGATCATTGCAAGAGACGGGGACATAACAAGGGACAATGCTGGTTGCTCCATCCTCATCTCAGGCCAGCAGACCTTCCATTTCGCCCAAACCCACGGTTCAGAGGAGAGAACAGCCGTGAGTACAACAACCGGGCCAATCAGGCTGCTGGAGCCTTCACCTCTCAGAATCAACCAAGGACTCAAGAGGTAGCCATGATGGCGGCGACCAATGATGATGTAGTCAGAAAATCAGACCTTGAGAGTTTCATCAAGTCTCTCTCCCTTGCGGCTCTTAAGGAGTCTGGTAACTCTTTCTTTTCTCAAAAATCAAATAGCAGCCTTGTAGTTGATTCTGGTGCTTCACATCATATGATTAGCAATCCAAATCTTCTTAACAATATAAAGCCTGCTCTAGGAAATGTAGCAATTGCAAATGGAGATAAGATACCAGTAAAAGGAATCGGTAGTCTTAAGTTGTTTAACAAGGATTCTAAAGCTCTTTACATGCCTGAATTTACATCAAATTTATTATCTGTGAAAAGAGCAACAACTGATTTGAATTGTTATGCTATATTTGGCCCTAATGATGTTCATTTTCAGGATATTGAGACCATGAGACTACTTGGAAAAGGAGGGACTAAAGATGAGCTTTATGTCCTAGAAGATCTTTCATATAATTCGCAATCTTGTTTTTCTAGTACCCTTGACTCAATGTGGCATGCTAGATTAGGACATCCTCATTCTAGAGCTCTTGAGTTAATTATCCCTAATGTCGTTTTTAATCATTCTAGTTGTGAGGCATGTATCCTTGGTAAACATTGCAAAACAGTTTTTCCTAAATCCTCAACTATCTATGAAAAATGTTTTGATTTGATTCACTCTGATGTTTGGACCGCACCTTGCTTATCTAGAGACAACAATAAATATTTTGTGACATTTATTGATGAAAAATCAAAATACACTTGGATCACCCTCATGCCATCTAAGGATCGTGTGTTTGATGCATTTATAAACTTTCAAAATTATGTCACTAATCAGTTTAATGCAAAGATCAAAGTTTTAAGAACAGATAATGGAGGAGAGTATACAAGCACACGGTTTAAGGATCATCTCTCTAAGCATGGGATTTTGCACCAAACAAGTTGTCCATATACCCCTCAGCAAAATGGTGTGGCTGAAAGGAAGAACAGGCATCTAATGGAGGTGTCTAGATCAATGATGTTCCACAAGAACGTACCAAAGAGATATTGGGGAGATGCAGTAATGACAGCATGCTATCTCATAAATCGGATTCCTACAAGAGTGCTGAATGATCAATCACCTTATGAGGTACTTAATAACATCAAACCTTCCATTAATCACTTACGGGTCTTTGGGTGCATTTGCTTTGTTATGAAACCAGGAGAACAGGTTAACAAGCTAGATGCAAGGAGTACTAAGTGTGTTTTCCTTGGCTACTCAAACACTCAAAAGGGATACAAATGCTTTGATCCAACAAGCACAAGGATGTACATCTCACGTGAAGTCAAGTTCCTTGAAGAACACGGCTATTTTGACAAGAAAGATTGGGAGGATCTGAAGGATATCTCTCATTCACCATCAGACAGAGCATCAACCTTGCGGTTTCTTCTTGAGCATCTCGGACATCCTATGCAACAATCAAATGGTGGGTCGACCAACCCTCAACCGCAAACAACACCAACTGAGACTTCGTCTCTGATGGAAGAACAAGCGGCCCCTGAAGTTGGTTCCAGCTCACATGATAATGAGATTACACCAAATGAAGATGAACTGGCTGAAGAGGGACTGGCTGAAGGAGTGGCTCCTGAGCTGGTTGAAACCAGTAATCATAATGAAGAAGCTACTACACAAAATGAAGTTACCTCTCCATCGGTCGCTCCACTTAGGAGAAGTAATAGAATCCGTCATGATGCATCTAACTGGGTGAACACAAGAGTGTATTACAATTGCGAGGCAGTTGCTCATCCAATCCAGGCGGTATGCTCGTTTGCCTTGTTGCCATCTGAACACCTTGCATTCCTCAGCAAAATCGAGATTGCAAACATTCCAACAAGCTATGAAGAGGCAAAGGAACTGAAAGTATGGAGGAATGCGGTTAGTGATGAAGTAGGAGCTATGGAGAAAAATCACACATGGGATGAAGCCTATCTACCAAAGGGAAAGAAAGCAGTTAGCTCCAAATGGGTCTTCACCATCAAGTACAAAAGTGATGGAGATATTGAGAGATACAAAGCCAGACTAGTAGCTAGGGGGTTTACGCAAACATATGGTACTGATTACAAGGACACCTTTGCACCAGTGGCTAAACTTCCAACCGTGAGAGTGGTCCTCTCTCTTGCCACGAATTTGTCTTGGGATCTTTGGCAAATGGATGTCAAAAATGCTTTTCTTCAAGGGGAGCTTGAGGATGAAGTTTATATGACTCCACCACCAGGACTAGAAGATACAGTCACTCCCGGGAAGGTGTTAAGGCTGAGAAAAGCAATCTATGGGCTGAAGCAATCTCCAAGGGCATGGTACCACAAACTTAGCCATACACTAAGAGATTACGGTTTCAGAAGGTCTGAGTCAGATCATTCTCTCTTCACTCTTCAAAGTTCCCAAGGTATTGTTGTTGTTCTCATTTATGTTGATGACTTGATCATCTCGGGAGATAACAAGGAAGGTATTGAATCAACAAAGTCATTTCTTAAATCTGTCTTTGATATTAAGGATTTGGGACATCTTAAGTACTTCCTTGGGATTGAAGTTTGTAGATCTCCTGAGGGTCTCTTTCTTTTCTCAAAGGAAGTACATACTTGATCTTTTAAATGAGACAGGATTCATGGATTCAAAACCGGCCAAGACACCACTGGATGATGGCTACAAAGTCAATCGAGAGGGGGAGAAAGAGGATGAGCCATATCATGATGCAGCTAACTACCGGTGCATTGTGGGTAAGTTGATCTATTTAACACTTACTAGACCTGACTTGTGCTTTGCTGTCAACCAGGTCAGTCAGCACATGAAGATTCCCACAATTCACCACTGGAACATGGTGGAACGCATCCTCAGATTCATTAAAGGAACCATGGACCGTGGCATATGGATGGGAAAGAATCAAGACACTGAGATTGTAGGATATTGTGATGCTGATTGGGCTGGAGATAGAGAGGATAGAAGATCAACTACCGGCTATTGTACATTCATTGGAGGGAACCTAGTCACTTGGAAGACAAAGAAACAGAAGGTGGTAGCTTGCTCATCTGCTGAAGCTGAATACCGGGCCATGCTGAAGCTTACAAACGAATTGACTTGGCTGAAAGCACTCCTAAAAGACTTCAACATTGATCAAGCAAACCCCATCACTATGCACTGTGATAATCAAGCAGCCATACACATTGCAACAAACTCAGTCTTCCATGAGAGAACAAAACATATTGAAGTAGATTGTCACAAAGTAAGACAGAAGATTGAAGATGGCACGATCCTCCCATGCTACACCAGAAGTGAAGACCAACTCGCTGATGTCTTTACCAAAGCCGCCAGTCTCAAAGCCTGCTCCCATATCCATGGCAAGCTAGGGCTGGTGGAGTTACCTCACGCCTGATTCAAATCCTCTAATCCATGGACATCACACTCTTTTTCCCTTATAATAGTTTTGTCCTAAATGGTTTTCTATGATAAGGTTTTTAATGAGGTGATGCTACATGGGTTCCAAGCTTAGTCTCTTCAAATACTAAGCTTGAGGGGGAGTGTTGAACAAGGAAATAAGAAGTATGCATCAAGGCAAACCAGACTTATGTGACACGGCAACAAAGTGACTTGTATCTGAGGTTACCATGACGTGAAGAGCAATGCATTATGCCAACGGTTACTTTATGAGGAGTATACGTGACTTGCATGGGAAGTGAAGTCACAGTCAAAGATAGAGAACCGTGTGGCTAGTTTGAATTAAAGTAGGCGTGGTCTTGGTCCAACCAAGACAGTGGAGAGAGGCGCATGGAAAGCAGCAAACGGCTCCTTCCCCGAATCCTGGACGGCTGTTCTTCCCTGAAACCTGGAACTTGTCTGAGCGTGCCTAAATCCTGGAACCTGTCTGAGCGTGCTTCACTTGTGTATTCTCTATTTAAGTAACCACACCTTGTAGACACAAAACAGACACTTATGCGAATTCTCTTATTTCTCTCTGGTTCTTGTTCTTAGTTCATCATGCCTTAAGTTCTTATTCTCCCATTCTCTTTATAATTCCGCTGAATACTCTTAAATTTTCAACATGGACCTACAACTCGTTCAGGCATTATCAACATGAGGGAGAAGTTCAACGAATCTTTAGAAGCTTTAACTTGTCAAATGGAACTAGATCACATCACTGAGCAACTTAACCAACTAGCCATCACTACCATTCAAGCTGAAGGAGAGTTAGCTAAGGAACAAGGCACGCGTAAGGAGCAAGAAGAACCAATGCTTAGAGAACCATATGATATACAAGTCGGTCCAAGGAGCAACTTAGAAGAATGGCCAATCTTATTTCAACGTGATCAAGAGCTTTCCATATTGGTCATCTCGCCTAAATGAAACGCAGCACTTCATGGACATTTCGAATTCAAACCAAAGCGTGTCTACATTCACTCTCAACCAATCACGGAACCAACTAAGGTAAGTTTCATTCCATTGATGATAATCGATTCTCATAACTGTGTGTTTCGTGTGCAGATCAAGTTCTTCCTTTTATTTCTTTGTTTTAGTTAATGCCAAATTGTTTAGCCGAGTTATTTCATCCTTAAGTTTAGCTAGCTGATTTCGTGTGATTTGTGTAATCTGTTTCAAAGTCCCCTTGAAGGGCATAGCTGCATTGGCTCTGTTTATAAGGCCCTTACAAGCAGCAGTGTATCTTTACCTCGAATCAATAAACAAACCGGAGTTTTCTTAGCAAAACCAAATCTTAAGTCTCTAGCTCGTGTGTAATATCGTGCTAAAGCAATCCGACTTATCAAGGCTCTTTCCATCAAGTCTTGTGGCGTCTTCGATCCACCAACTAATCCGTTCCATCTCTTGTTCTAGCCAAAGAGTGTTGTACGACCAGTTGGCTTAGAATCCATCAATCTACCCCTTCATACCATTGCTCATCCAACGATCCAAGGAGAGAGTGTCGTACGACCAGCTTCTCGGATTCCATCCTTCCTCAAATCGTGAATCTACCATAGGTTCTTACATCACTTATAAAACCTTAGAAAGCATATTTGGGGTCCAAAAAATGTCCTAGGAGGTTTCCAAACAAAACTATTTTCGTAAAACTTCTTATAAAGAGAGAACGCGAATCATGGGATACATGTTTGTGTTCCAAAAGAGCACTTTAATGTGTACCTTATAAAAGCTTAGAAAACATATTTGGGGTCCAAAAAATGTCCTATGAGGTTTCCAAACAAAACTATTTTCGCAAAACTTCTTATAAAAATAGAACGCGAAGCATGGGATACAAGTTTTCGTTCCAAAAGAGCACTTTAATGTGTACCTTATAAAACCTTAATGTGTACATTATAAACCTTAGAAAGCATATTTGGGGTCCAAAAAATGTCCTATGAGGTTTCCAAACACAACTATTTTCGCAAAACTTCTTATAAAGATAGAACGCGAAGCATGGGATACAAGTTTGTGTTGCAAAAGAGTACTTTAATGTGTACCTTATAAAACCTTAGAAAGCATATTTGGGGTCCAAAAAATGTCCTAGGAGGTTTCCAAACAAAACTATTTTCGTAAAACTTCTTATAAAGATAGAACGCGAAGCATGGGATACAAGTTTGTATTCCAATAGAGCCCTTTAATGTGTACCTTCTAAAAGCATATAAAGCATATTTGGGGTCCAAAAAATGTCCTATGAGGTTTCCAAACAAAACAATTTTCGCAAAACTTCTTATAAAGATAGAACGCGAAGCATGGGATACAAGTTTGTGTTTCAAAAGAGTACTTTAATGTGTACTTTATAAAAGCTTAGAAAGCATATTTGGGGTCAAAAATGTCCTATGAGGTTTCTAAACAAAACTATTTTGGCAAAACTTCTTACAAAGATAGAACGCGAAGCATGGGATACAAGTTTGTGTTCCAAAAGAGCACTTTAATGTGTACCTTACAAAAGCTTAGAAAGCATATTTGGGGTCCAAAAAATGTCCTATGAGGTTTCTAAACAAAACTATTTTCGCAAAATAGAACGCGAAACATGCGATACAAGTTTGTGTTCCAAAAGAGCACTTTAATGTGTACCATATAAAAGCTTAGAAAGCATATTTGGGGTCCAAAAAATGTCCTATGAGGTGTTCCAAAAGAGCACTTTAATGTTTACCTTATAAAAGCTTAGAAAGCATATTTGGGGTACAAAAAATGTCCAATGAGGTTTCCAAACAAAACCATTTTCGCAAAACTTCTTATAAAGATAGAACGCGAAGCATGGGATACAAGTATGTGTTTAAAAAGAGTACTTTAATGTGTACCTTATAAAAGCTTAGAAAGCATATTTGGGGTCCAAAAAATGTCCTATGAGGTTTCTAAACAAAACTATTTTCGCAAAACTTCTTAGAAAGATAGAACGCGAAGCATGGGATACAAGTTTGTGTTCCAAAAGAGCACTTTAATGTGTACCTTCTAAAAGTAGAAGCATATTTGGGGTCCAAATAATGTCCTATGAGGTTTCCAAACAAAACTATTTTCGTAAAACTTCTTATAAAGATAGAACGCAAAGCATGGGATACAAGTTTGTGTTCCAAAAGAGCACTTAATGTGTACTTATAAAAGCTTAGAAAGCATATTTGGGGTCAAAAAATGTCCTATGAGGTTTCTAAACAAAACTATTTTCGCAAAACTTCTTATAAAGATAGAACGCGAAGCATGGGATACAAGTTTGTGTTCCAAAAGAGCACATTAATGTGTACCTTCTAAAAGCTTAGAGCATATTTGGGGTCCAAAATATGTCCTATGAGGTTTCCAAACAAAACTATTTTCGCAAAACTTCTTATAAAGATAGAACGAAGCATGGATACAAGTTTCTGTTTCAAAAGAGTACTTTAATGTGTACCTTATAAAAGCTTAGAAAGCATATTTGGGGTCCAAAAATGTCCTATGAGGTTCTAAACAAAACTATTTTCGCAAAACTTCTTATAAAGATAGAACGCGAAGCATGGGATACAAGTTTGTGTTCCAAAAGAGCACTTTAATGTGTACCTTATAAAAGCTTAGAAAGCTATTTGGGGTCCAAAAATGTCCTATGAGGTTTCCAACAAAACTATTTTCGTAAAACTTCTTATAAAGATAGAACGCGAAGCATGGGATACAAGTTTGTGTTCCAAAAGAGCAATTTAATGTGTACCTTATAAAAGCTTAGAAAGCATATTTGGGGTCCAAATAATGTCCTATGAGGTTTTCAAACAAAACTTTTCGCAAAACTTCTTATAAAGATAGAACGCGAAGCATGGGATACAAGTTTGTGTTCCAAAAGAGCACTTTAATGTGTGCCTTCTAAAAGCTTAGAAAGCATATTTGGGGTCCAAATAATGTCCTATGAGGTTTCAAAAAGAACTATTTTCGTAAAACTTCTTATAAAGATAGAACGCGAAGCATGGGATACAAGTTTGTGTTCCAAAAGAGCACTTAATGTGTACCTTATAAACGCTTAGAAAGCATATTTGGGGTCCAAAAATGTCCTATGAGGTTTCCAAACAAAACTATTTTCGCAAAACTTCTTATAAAGATAGAACGCGAAGCATGGGATACAAGTTTGTGTTGCAAAAGAGTACTTTAATATGTACCTTATAAAACCTTAGAAAGCATATTTGGGGTCCAAAAAATGTCCTATGAGGTTTCCAAACAAAACTATTTTCGTAAAACTCTTATAAAGATAGAACGCGAAGCATGGGATACAAGTTTGTCTTCCAAAAGAGCATTTAATGTGTACCTTATAAAAGCTTAGAAAGCATATTGGGGTCCAATAATGTCCTATGAGGTTTTCAAACAAAACTATTTTCGTAAACGTCTTATAAAGATAGAACGCGAAGCATGGGATACAAGTTTGTGTTCCAAAAGAGCACTTTAATGTGTACCTTATAAAAGCTTAGAAAGCATATTTGGGGTCCAAAAAATGTCCTATGAGGTTTCCAAACAAAACCATTTTCGCAAAACTTCTTATAAAATAGAACGCGAAGCATGGGATACAAGTTTGTGTTTCAAAAGAGTACTTAAATGTGTACCTTATAAAAGCTTAGAAAGTATATTTGGGGTCCAAAAAATGTCCTATGAGGTTTCTAAACAAAACTATTTTCGCAAAACTTCTTATAAAGATAGAACGCGAAGCATGGGATACAAGTTTGTGTTCCAAAAGAGTACTTTAATGTGTACCTTATAAAAGCTTAGAAAGCATATTTGCGGTCCAAAAAATGTCTTATGATGTTTCCAAACAAAACTATTTCGTTAAAACTTCTTATAAAGATAGAACGCGAAGCATGGGGTACAAGTTTGTGTTCCAAAAGAGCACTTTAATGTGTACCTTATAAAAGCTTAGAAAGCATATTTTGGGTCCAAAAAATGTCCTATGAGGTTCCAAACAAAACCATTTTCGCAAAACTTCTTATAAAGATAGAACGCGAGCATGGGATACAAGTTTGTGTTCCAACAGAGCACTTTAATGTGTGCCTTCTAAAAGCTTAGAAAGATATTTGGGGTCAAATAATGTCCTATGAGGTTTCCAAAAAGACTATTTTCGTAAAACTTCTTATAAAGAAGAACGCGAAGCATGGGATACAAGTTTGTGTTCCAAAAAGCCTTTAATGTGTACCTTATAAAAGCTTAGAAAGCATATTTGGGGTCAAAAATGTACTATGAGGTTTCCAAACAAAACTATTTTCGCAAAACTTCTTATAAAGACAGAACGCGAAGCATGGGATACAAGTTTGTGTTGTAAAAGAGTACTTTAATGTGTACCTTATAAAACCTTAGAAAGCATATTTGGGGTCCAAAAAATGTCCTATGAGGTTTCCAAACAAAACCATTTTCGCAAAACATCTTATAAAATAGAACGCGAAGCATGGGATACAAGTTTGTGTTTCAAAAGAGCAATTTAATGTGTACCTTATAAAAGCTTAGAAAGCATATTTTGGGTCTAAAAAATGTCCTATGAGGTTTCTAAACAAAACTATTTTCGCAAAACTTCATATAAAGATAGAACGCGAAGCATGGGATACAAGTTTGTGTTCCAAAAGAGCACTTTAATGTGTACCTTATAAAAGCTTAGAAAGCATATTTGGGTCCAAAAATGTAATATGAGGTTTCCAAACAAAACCATTTTCGCAAAACTTCTTATAAAACAGAACGCGAAGCATGGGATACAAGTTTGTGTTTCAAAAGAGTACTTAAATGTGTACCTTATAAGCTTAGAAAGTATATTTGGGGTCCAAAAATGTCCTATGAGACTTCTAAACAAAACTATTTTCGCAAAACTTCTTATAAGATAGAACGCGAAGCATGGGATACAATTTTGTGTTTCAAAAGAGTACTTTAATGTGTACCTTATAAAAGCTTAGAAAGCATATTTGCGGTCCAAAAAATGTCCTATGAGGTTTCCAAACAAAACTATTTTCGCAAAACTTCTTATAAAGATAGAACGCGAAGCATGGGGTACAAGTTTGTGTCCAAAAGAGCATTTAATGTGTACCTTATAAAAGCTTAGAAAGCATATTTTGGGTCCAAAAAATGTCCTATGAGGTTTCCAAACAAAACCATTTTCGCAAAACTTCTTATAAGATAGAACGCGAAGCATGGGATACAAGGTTGTGTTCCAACAGAGCACTTTAATGTGTGCCTTCTAAAAGCTTAGAAAGCATATTGGGGTCCAAATAATGTCCTATGAGGTTTCCAAACAGAACTATTTTCGTAAAACTTCTATAAAGATAGAACGCGAAGCATGGGATACAAGTTTGTGTTCCAAAAGAGCACTTTAATGTGTCCCTTATAAAAGCTAGAGCATATTTGGGGTCCAAAAAATGTCATATGAGGTTTCCAAACAAAACTATTTTCGCAAAACTTCTTTTAAAGATAGAACGCGAAGCATGGGATACAAGTTTGTGTTGCAAAAGAGTACTTTAATGTGTACCTTCTAAAAGCTTAGAAGCATATTTGGGGTCCAAATAATGTCCTATGAGGTTTTCAAACAAAACTATTTTCGTAAAACTTTATAAAGATAGAACGCGAATCATGGGATACAAGTTTGTGTTCCAAAAGAGCACTTTAATGTGTACCTTATAAAAGCTTAGAAAGCATATTTGGGGTCCAAAAAATGTCCTATGAGGTTTCCAAACAAAACCATTTTCGCAAAACTTCTTATAAAATAGAACGCGAAGCATGGGATACAAGTTTTGTTCAAAAGAGTACTTAAATGTACCTTATAAAAGCTTAGAAAGTATTTTGGGTCCAAAAAATGTCCTATGAGGTTTCTAAACAAAACTATTTTCGCAAAACTTCTTATAAAGATAGAACGCGAAGCATGGGATACAAGTTTGTGTTTCAAAAGAGTACTTAATGTGTACCTTATAAAAGCTTAGAAAGCATATTTGCGGTCCAAAAATGTCCTATGAGGTTTCCAAACAAAACTATTTTCGCAAAACTTCTTATAAAGATAGAACGCGAAGCATGGGGTACAAGTTTGTGTTCCAAAAGAGCACTTTAATGTGTACCTTATAAAGCTTAGAAAGCATATTTTGGGTCCAAAAAATGTCCTATGAGGTTTCCAAACAAAACCATTTTCGCAAAACTTCTTATAAAGATAGAACGCGAAGCATGGGATACAAGTTTGTGTTCCAACAGAGCACTTTAATGTGTGCCTTCTAAAAGCTTAGAAAGCATATTGGGGTCCAAATAATGTCCTATTAGGTTTCAAACAGAACTATTTTCGTAAAACTTCTTATAAAGATAGAACGCGAAGCATGGGATACAAGTTTGTGTTCCAAAAGAGCACTTTAATGTGTACCTTAGAAAAGCTTAGAAGCATATTTGGGGTCCAAAAAATGTCCTATGAGGTTCAAACAAAACTATTTTCGCAAAACTTCTTTTAAAGATAGAACGCGAAGCATGGGATACAAGTTTGTGTTGCAAAAGAGTACTTTAATGTGTACCTTCTAAAAGCTTAGAAGCATATTGGGGTCCAAATAATGTCCTATGAGGTTTTCAAACAAAACTATTTTCGTAAAACTTCTTATAAAGATAGAACGCGAATCATGGGATACAAGTTTGTGTTCCACAAGAGCACTTTAATGGTACCTTATAAAAGCTTAGAAAGCATATTTGGGTCCAAAAATGTCCTATGAGGTTTCTAAACAAAACTATTTTCGCAAAACTTCTTATAGATAGAACGCAAGCATGAGATACAGTTTTGTTCCAAAAGAGCACTTTAATGTGATACGGGCACAAGGGCTAGGATAGGTTGATGGATCCGAGCTGTGGTTGTGTAACTCTCCCAACTCGAACAAGGATGGATACGAAGTGGATTGATGATGGAACTTGACCAGTTGGTTGTGTACTCTCTCTGGTTAAGTCGTTGGATGGAATGGACAAGAGAACAGGTGGAATCGATGTCACCACAAAGCTTTATGGACTAAGCTTTGATAAGACAGAACAAGAGATGGCTTCACACGATCTCTCTCTTGCAAGAACAAGAGCTTGCGGCTGCTTCAATGAAGAAAAAGTTCGGTTGTTTATTGATCTAGGTTAAAAAATACACAGCTGCTTAGAGGGGACTTATAAGAGTCCAATGCAGCTTGCCCTTCTAGGGGTCTTGAAGCAAAACGACAATACACTGACTCTACTAGGACTTTCTATAAATGGCAACAACAGACTCGGCCATGACCAAAACAGACTAAGAAATTAAAATAAACCTATGCTAATAACCGAACCTGAAATAAACCAAAGACAAGAAACTAGTTAGACAAATAATCAAATTGAACCGCTCACCTTGGCTTGGCCCTTAAGTTGGCGTGATGGTGATAAGGAAAGTTCCTTGTTGGTTTGGAGAAGAGCTATTCCATTAGTTGGTCCGACTTGAATTGTATAAGCTTCCTCTTCATGGTCTTGGACCGTAGTCTTGAAGTTGTTGTCCTCCTTGTCTTGAATGCTTAGTAGAGCTTCAATAGCTTGGTTGAATTCTTCTCTTAGTACTCTAGTTCCTGACCTGGTCCGTGGTCCTTGTCTCACTATGGGTACTTGAGCTTCGATGACCTCATCATTCCCTCCCCCTTGAGAAGGTTCTGACCTCAGAACAGTTTCATCTGCATCATAAGGAACTAGATCAGCAACATTAAAAGTTGTAGACACATTGTACTCACCTGGCAGCTCCAGCTTGTAGGCATTGTCATTGATCTTTTCTGAAACTCGGAATGGTCCATCTCCTCTTGGTGCAAGCTTGGATTTTCTTTGTGTGGGAAATCGCTCATGTCTCATGTGTAGCCACACCCAGTCTCCAGGCTCAAATGTAAGCTCCTTTCGCCCTTTGTTAGCCTTGGACCTATACACTTCGGTCTTCTTCTCCAAGCTCTCTTTCACTTGTTGGTGGAGCTTCTTTACGAAGTTGGCTTTGGTCTCTGCATCTGGACTTGAATAGATAGCTTGTGGCAAAGTGATAAGATCTAAAGGGGTAATAGGATTAAATCCATACACAACTTCAAAGGGAGAATGGTCAGTAGCAGAGTGTTTGGCATGATTATAAGCGAATTCAATGAAAGGTAAACAACTCAACCAATTCTTAAGATTCTTACCAACCGTAGCTCTCAACAAGGTGGAGAGTGTTCGGTTTACTACCTCGGTTTGCCCATCTGTCTGAGGATGGCAAGTTGTAGAGAATAAGAGCTTGGTGCCAAGCTTCTTCCACAATGTCTTCCAGAAATGGCTTAGAAACTTGGTGTCACGATCAGAAACTATCGTTCTTGGCACTCCATGTAAGCGCACAACCTCCTTAAAGAATAGATCAGCCGTTTGTGTTGCATCATTGGTCTTTGCACATGGTATGAAATGTGCCATCTTGGAGAACCTGTCTACCACTACAAAAATGGAATCTTTGTGGTGTATCTTAGGCAAGCCTAGAACAAAGTCCATAGAAATGTCCACCCATGGTGCATTAGGAATTGGTAAAGGCATGTATAAACCGTTAGGATGTAACCTGGACTTGGCTTTCAGACATGTAATGCATTTGGCACATAGCTTCTCCACATCTCGTCTCATGTGCGGCCAGTAGAAGTGTTCCATCAATACGCTCAAAGTTTTGTCCCTCCCAAAATGCCCCATCAAACCTCCACCATGAGCTTCTCTCGTGATTAGTTCCCTCATGGAGCCTTGTGGGATGCACAAACGCTTCTCCTTGAATAGAAACCCATCTTGTTGGTAGAAACTCCAAAGGCGGCTTTAGTGGTGTCTTGATAGAGCTCTTGAAAGTCTGGATCAGTCTCATACGCCTCCTTGATATGCTCAAACCCCATGATCTTAGCTTCCATGGTTGAGATGAGAGCGTACCGCCTTGAAAGAGCATCGGCCACCACATTCTCCTTTCCCTTTTTGTACTTGATAACGTATGGGAAGGTCTCCACAAACTCCAACCACCTAGCATGCCTCTTCTTAAGTGTAGTCTGGCCTCTTAAGTGCTTAAGTGTCTCGTGGTCAGTGTGGATAACAAACTCCTTGGACAACAAGTAATGTTGCCATGTCTCCAACGATCTCACCAGTGCGTAAAGCTCCTTATCATAGGTTGGGTAGTTGATGGTTGCTCCAGTTAGCTTCTCACTGAAGTAAGCTACGGGTTTGCCTCCTTGTGTTAAGACTGCTCCTATCCCGGTACCTGATGCATCACATTCAATCTCAAAGGGTTTATCAAAGTTAGGAAGTACTAGAACCGGTGCTTGAGTCAAGCTCTCCTTGAGCTTCTTGAATGCGTCTTCTTGAGCTGGTCCCCATGTGAAGGCAGTATCCTTCTTGATCACAGACGTCAAAGGCGCGGCTATGGTGCTGAAATCCTTGACAAAACGCCTATAAAAACTAGCCAGCCCATGAAAACTCCTGACATGTCCGATTGTAGAAGGTGTTGGCCACTCTTGAATGCTTTGATCTTCTCTTCATCCACCTTAAGTCCCTGTGAACTCACAACAAACCCTAAAAACACCAATTGATCAGTGCAGAAAATGCATTTCTTAAGGTTTGCAAACAACCCTTCTCGCCTAAGTGTTTCCAATACTTGTTCCAGATGGCTAACATGGTCAGTTAAGCAATGGCTATAGATAAGGATATCATCAAAATAAACCACTACAAATTTACAAATGTAAGCCCTTAGAACCTGGTTCATGAGTCGCATGAAGGTGCTTGGTGCGTTGGTAAGACCAAATGGCATTACAAGCCATTCGTATAGACCTTGTTTGGTCTTGAAGGCAGTCTTCCACTCATCCCCTTCCTTCATTCTGACTTGGTGGTATCCGCTTTTCAAGTCTATTTTAGAGAAGATTGTAGCTCCACTCAGTTCATCTAGCATGTCATCTAGCCTTGGAATCGGATGTCTATACTTGATGGTGATGTTGTTGATGGCTCGGCAGTCCACACACATTCGCCAAGTGCCATCCTTCTTTGGTACTAATAAAACAGGCACGGCACAAGGGCTGAGACTCTCCCTGATGTAACCTTTGGTCATGAGCTCCTGAACCTGAGCTTCCAACTCTTTAGCCTCCTCCGGGTTTACTCTATAAGCCGGTCGGTTAGGTATGGGTGCTCCAGGTACAAAATCAATCTGATGCTCAATCCCTCTAATAGGTGGAAGTCCTGGTGGCATCTCTTCAGGAAAGACGTCTTTATACTTCTCCAATAGCTGGTTCATCTCGTTTGGCAGCTCCGAATTCGTGTCTTCACCTGAAAAATAGCTTTCTCTAAAGATCATGAGTAATACCTGTTGTTTGTGTTCAATAGATTTAAGAACACTACTAGGAGAAACAAACAAACTAGTTTTACTTAGCTTAAATCCCTGGTCCATGGCTTGTTGCATCTCGTGTATTTCAGCTGGTGTAAGAGGCGCCAGATTATGCTTCTTCCCATTGTGTGTGAAAGAGTAATAGTTGGTGCGACCATTGTGTAAGGTCTCTTTGTCGAATTGCCAAGGCCTCCCAAGTAGAAGATGCCCAGCTTGCATTGGTACCACATCACACTTGACTTGATCACTATACTTCCCAATGCTGAATGATACAACTACTTGTTCCGCAATCCTCACCTCCGTGGAGTCATTGAGCCATCTTAAACGATACGGCTTTGGATGCTTTGTCTTCTCAAGACCTAACTTATCCACAAGGTACTTGCTAGCTACGTTAGTGCAAGAGCCTCCATCAATAATGAGACTACATACCTTGTTACTTACGCTACATCTTGTATGAAAGATGTTTTCCCTGAATGGTTTCAGGATCATACAAGGCACTGAGAGCTCTCCGGATTACCAAGACCTCACCAACTTCAGGGTAGTCGGTTATCTCTTCTTCAGAACCGGCTGACTCTACATCAGCTTCATCCGCGGATTCGTACTCTCCATTGTCTCTCAAGAACATCACCCTTTGATTTGGACACTCTCTGGCGTAATGCCCCTTTCCCTGACATTTGAAACAAGTAATGTCTCTAGATCGTGGGTTAGGAGTCTTACCTTGCTCAGGTGGAGCCGGTTTAGATGGTCCAGCAGTTGATTTCTTGAAACGGTTATCCACTTCAGGAGTCTTTCCTTTGTCTTGCGGTTTGGTGTATGATTGGTTCCATGTGGATTTGTTTCGTGAAGAGTTGGCCTTCTTCTTAGCTTGTTGCTCGGCCTGTATGGCAAAGTGTAACAAGTCTTCCATGTGCTCATAGTTTTGCCACTCCACTTTCCTAGCTATCTTGTCATTGAGACCATCTACGAATTGTGCCATCAATCTCCTCCAATCTTGAAGCTCCAATCGGTTCTTGATGGTTTCAAACTCCTCATAGTACTCTTCAACAGTCTTAGATCCCTGCGAAAGTTTTCTAAAACGTTTTGTAAGTCTCTCAAATAATAAGTGGGAATGTACCTCTTGCGTAGGTGATATGTCATGTCTTCCAAGTCGTGATTGCTCCTCTTCTCTGTCTCCTACGTTCAGAGACTTCTCTATCCCACCAAGTGAGAGCATTGTCCGTGAATTGAGCTGCAGCTAGGGTAACCTTCTTGGTCTCCGAGTATTGGTAGTAGTCAAATATATGCTCCATCCTTCTTTCCCAATCCATGTATGCCTCGGGGTTAACCTTTCCAGCAAAGGTAGGTGGAGTAAGCTTGATGTCTCTACCTCCACGTCTATCCTCATCTCTGCCTCGGTCTCTGTCTCGATCTCGGCTTCTATCTCTTCCTCGGTTTCCTCCTTGCCCGCGTGGGTCTTGTCTCCGATCGTTCCCATTAGGTGGATCATCCTCAAGGTGTGGCATGTCCTCATCAGTTGAGTCTTCCCTCTCTTGTCTCAAGTTGCGCCTAGGGTTTTGAACAACTCGTCGGTGGAAAGGCACTTGTTGTTGCCTTTGCTCTATTTGAGTTAATCGCTCGGTTATGCCTCTCATGGCATCAAGGAGCTGGTTCATCTGCAGCTGCGTGTTGTTGGCTTCCTCTCCCATGTCTCCTGCACACACGAACACTAAAGGATCAAGTGCAAACGGGTTCTCACAAAAATATCAAACAAGAAAAACGAAAAAGGAAAATTACTCAAACGCTAATGGAATATGCAAACAATGAATGATTATCTTGTGCAACACGGAATGGAACAATTTGAAAAAAAGAAATATGGTTTTGGTTTACTTTTTTTTTTTTTTAATGAATGCAACTAAGGAAAAATAGATGGTACACCCTAGACCTAGTCGAATACAAGCAAAGAGTAGGCGGCTATGGATGAACACCCTGACAAGAACTAACAATACACGAATCCTTTTTATGGTTTTTCTTTGGTAATGCAAATGATAGAAACAAGAACTAAGAATGATTTTTTTTTTTTTTGATTTAAGATGCAAGCAAACGAACAAGACAAAACGAAAAAGAAACAAGAGATCCGATCAACCTGATGTGAATCCAAAGGCAGGAACCTTTGGCTCTGATACCAGATGATACGGGCACAAGGGCTAGGATAGGTTGATGGATCCGAGCTGTTGGTTGTGTAACTCTCCCAACTCGAACAAGGAATGGATACGAAGTGGATTGATGATGGAACTTGACCAGTTGGTTGTGTAACTCTCTCTGGTTAAGTCGTTGGATGGAATGGACAAGAGAACAAGGTGGAATCGATGTCACCACAAAGCTTTATGGACTAAGCTTTGATAAGACAGAACAAGAGATGGCTTCACACGATCTCTCTTTGCAAGAACAAGAGCTTGCGGCTGCTTCAATGAAGAAGAAAGTTCGGTTGTTTATTGATCTAGGTTAAAAATACACAGCTGCTTAGAGGGGACTTTATAAGAGTCCAATGCAGCTTTGCCCTTCTAGGGGTCTTGAAGCAAAACGACAATACACTGACTCTACTAGGACTTTCTATAAATGGCAACAACAGACTCGGCCATGACCAAACAAAGACTAAGAAATTAAAATAAACCTATGCTAATAACCGAACCTGAAATAAACCAAAGACAAGAACTAGTTAGACAAATAATCAAATTGAACCGCTCACCTTGGCTTGGCCCTTAAGTTGGCGTGATGGTGAATAAGGAAAGTTCCTTGTTAGTTTGGAGAAGAGCTATTCCATTAGTTGGTCCGACTTGAATTGTATAAGCTTCCTCTTCATGGTCTTGGACCGTAGTCTTGAAGTTGTTGTCCTCCTTGTCTTGAATGCTTAGTAGAGCTTCAATAGCTTGGTTGAATTCTTCTCTTAGTACTCTAGTTCCTGACCTGGTCCGTGGTCCTTGTCTCACTATGGGTACTTGAGCTTCGATGACCTCATCATAATGTGTACCTTATAAAAGCTTAGAAGCATATTTGGGGTCCAAAAAATGTCCTATGAGGTTTCCACACAAAACCATTTTCGTAAAACTTCTTATAAGATAGAACGCGAAGCATGGGATACAAGTTTGTGTTTCAAAATAGTACTTAAATGTGTACCTTATAAAAGCTTATAAAGTATATTTGGGGTCAAAAAATGTCCTATGAGGTTTCTAAACAAAACTATTTTCGCAAAACTTCTTATAAAGATAGAACGCGAAGCATGAGATACAAGTTTGTGTTCCAAAGAGCACTTTAATGTGTACCTTATAAAAGCTTAGAAAGCATATTTGGGGTCCAAAAAATGTCCTATGAGGTTTCCAAACAAAACCTATTCGTAAAACTTCTTATAAAGATAGAACGCGAAGCATGGGATACAAGTTTGTGTTCCAAAAGAGCACTTTAATGTGTACCTTATAAAAGCTTAGAAAGCATATTTGGGGTCCAAAAAATGTCCTATGAGGTTTCCAAACAAAACCATTTTCGCAAAACTTCTTATAAAATAGAACGCGAAGCATGGGATACAAGTTTGTGTTTCAAAAGAGTACTTAAATGTGTACCTATAAAAGCTTAGAAAGTATATTGGGGTCCAAAAAATGTCCTATGAGGTTTCTAAACAAAACTATTTTCGCAAAACTTCTTATAAAGATAGAACGCGAAGCATGGGATACAAGTTTGTGTTTCAAAAGAGTACTTTATTGTGTACCTTATAAAAGCTTAGAAAGCATATTTGCGGTCAAAAAATGTCCTATGAGGTCCAAACAAAACTATTTTCGTAAAATTCTTATAAAGATAGAACGCGAAGCATGGGATACAAGTTTGTGCTGCAAAGAGTACTTTAATGTGTACCTTATAAAACCTTAGAAAGCATATTTGGGGTCCAAAAATTGTCCTATGAGGTTCCACAACAAAACATTTTCGCAAAACTTCTTATAAAGATAGAACGCGAAGCATGGGATACAAGTTTGTGTTCCAAAAGAGCAATTTAATGTGTACCTTATAAAAGCTTAGAAAGCATATTTGGGGTCTAAAAAATGTCCTATGAGGTTTCTAAACAAAACTATTTTCGCAAAACTTCATATAAAGATAGAACGCGAAGCATGGGATACAAGTTTGTGTTCCAAAAGAGCACTTTAATGTGTACCTTATAAAAGCTTAGAAAGCATATTTGGGGTCCAAAAAATGTCCTATGAGGTTTCCAAACAAAACCATTTTCGCAAAACTTCTTATAAAATAGAACGCGAAGCATGGGATACAAGTTTGTGTTTCAAAAGAGTACTTAAATGTGTACCTTATAAAAGCTTAGAAAGTATATTTGGGGTCCAAAAAATGTCCTATGAGGTTTCTAAACAAAACTATTTTCGCAAAACTTCTTATAAAGATAGAACGCGAAGCATGGGATACAAGTTTGTGTTTCAAAAGAGTACTTTAATGTGTACCTTATAAAAGCTTAGAAAGCATATTTGGGGTCCAAAAAATGTCCTATGAGGTTTCCAAACAAAACTATTTTCGCAAAACTTCTTATAAAGATAGAACGCGAAGCATGGGATACAAGTTTGTGTTCCAAAAAGCACTTTATGTGTACCTTATAAAAGCTTAGAAAGCATATTTGGGGTCCAAAAAATGTCCTATGAGGTTTCCAAACAAAACCATTTTCGCAAAACTTCTTATAAAGATAGAACGCGAAGCATGGGATACAAGTTTGTGTTCCAACAGAGCACTTTAATGTGTGCCTTCTAAAAGCTTAGAAAGCATATTTGGGGTCCAAATAATGTCCTATGAGGTTTCCAAACAGAACTATTTTCGTAAAACTTCTTATAAAGATAGAACGCGAAGCATGGGATACAAGTTTGTGTTCCAAAAGAGCACTTTAATGTGTACCTTAGAAAAGCTTAGAAAGCATATTTGGGGTCCAAAAAATGTCCTATGAGGTTTCCAAACAAAACTATTTTCGCAAAACTTCTTTTAAAGATAGAACGCGAAGCATGGGATACAAGTTTGTGTTGCAAAAGAGTACTTTAATGTGTACCTTCTAAAAGTTTAGAAGCATATTTGGGGTCCAAATAATGTCCTATGAGGTTTTCAAACAAAACTATTTTCGTAAAACTTCTTATAAAGATAGAACGCGAATCATGGGATACAAGTTTGTGTTCCAAAGAGCACTTTAATGTGTACCTTATAAAAGCTTAGAAAGCATATTTGGGGTCCAAAAAATGTCCTATGAGGTTTCTAAACAAAACTATTTTCGCAAAACTTCTTATAAAGATAGAACGCGAAGCATGGGATACAAGTTTGTGTTCCAAAGAGCACTTAATGTGTACCTTATAAAAGCTTAGAAAGCATATTTGGGGTCCAAAAAATGTCCTATGAGGTTTCCAAACAAAACTATTTTCGTAAAACTTCTTATAAAGATAGAACGCGAAGCATGGGATACAAGTTTGTGTTTCAAAAAGTAGACTTAAATGTGTACCTTATAAAAGCTTAGAAAGTATATTTGGGGTCCAAAAAATGTCCTATGAGGTTTCCAACAAAAAACTATTTCGCCCAAAACTTCTTATAAAGATAGAACGCGAAGCATGGGATACAAGTTTGTGTTGTTCAAAAGAGTACTTTAATGTGTCCTTATAAAACTTAGAAAGCATATTTTGGGGTCCAAAAATGTGTCTATGAGGTTTATAACACAACTATATTTCGCGCAAAACTTCTTAGAAAGATAAAACGCGAAGCATGGGATACAAGTTTGTGTTCCAAAATAGCACTTTAATGTGTACCTTCTAAAAGCTTAGAAGCATATTTGGGGTCCAAATAATGTCCTATGAGGTTTCCAAACAAAACTATTTTCGTAAAACTTCTTATAAAGATAGAACGCGAAGCATGGGATACAAGTTTGTGTTCCAAAAGAGCACTTTAATGTGTACCTTATAAAAGCTTAGAAAGCATATTTGGGGTCCAAAAATGTCCTATGAGGTTTCCAAACAAAACCATTTTCGCAAAACTTCTTATAAAGATAGAACGCGAAGCATGGGATACAAGTTTGTGTTCCAAAAGAGCACTTTAATGTGTACCTTATAAAAGCTTAGAAAGCATATTTGGGGTCCAAAAAATGTCCTATGAGGTTTCCACACAAAACCATTTTCGTAAAACTTCTTATAAAGATAGAACGCGAAGCATGGGATACAAGTTTGTGTTTCAAAAGAGTACTTAAATGTGTACCTTATAAAAGCTTAGAAAGTATATTTGGGGTCCAAAAAATGTCCTATGAGGTTTCTAAACAAAACTATTTTCGCAAAACTTCTTATAAAGATAGAACGCGAAGCATGGGATACAAGTTTGTGTTTCAAAAGAGTACTTTAATGTGTACCTTATAAAAGCTTAGAAAGCATATTTGGGGTCCAAAAAATGTCCTATGAGGTTTCTAAACAAAACTATTTTCGCAAAACTTCTTAGAAAGATATACGCAAAGCATGGGATACAAGTTTGTGTTCCAAAAGAGCACTTTAATTTGTACCTTCTAAAAGATTAGAAGCATATTTGGGGTCCAAATAATGTCCTATGAGGTTTCCAAACAAAACTATTTTCGTAAAACTTCTTATAAAGATAGAACGCGAAGCATGGGATACAAGTTTGTGTTCCAAAAGAGCACTTTAATGTGTACCTTATAAAAGCTTAGAAAGCATATTTGGGGTCCAAAAAATGTCCTATGAGGTTTCCAAACAAAACCATTTTCGCAAAACTTCTTATAAAGATAGAACGCGAAGCATGGGATACAAGTTTGTGTTTCAAAAGAGTACTTTAATGTGTACCTTATAAAAGCTTAGAAAGCATATTTGGGGTCCAAAAATGTCCTATGAGGTTTCTAAACAAAACTTTTCGTAAAACTTCTTATAAAGATAGAACGCGAAGCATGGGATACAAGTTTGTGTTGAAAAAGAGCACTTTAATGTGTACCTTATAAAAGCTTAGCAAGCATATTTGGGGTCCAAAAAATGTCCTATGAGGTTTCCAAACAAAACCATTTCGAAAACTTCTTATAAAGATAGAACGCGAAGCATGGGATACAAGTTTGTGTTTCAAAATAGTACTTAAATGTGTACCTTATAAAAGCTTATAAAGTATATTTGGGGTCCAAAAAATGTCCTATGAGGTTTCTAAACAAAACTATTTTCGCAAAACTTCTTATAAAGATAGAACGCGAAGCATGGGATACAAGTTTGTGTTTCAAAAGAGTACTTTAATGTGTACCTTATAAAAGCTTAGAAAGCATATTTGTGGTCCAAAAAATGTTCTATGAGGTTTATAAACAAAACTATTTTCGCAAAACTTCTTAGAAAGATAAAACGCGAAGCATGGGATACAAGTTTGTGTTCCAAAAGAGCACTTTAATGTGTACCTTCTAAAAGCTTAAAAGCATATTTGGGGTCCAAATAATGTCCTATGAGGTTTCCAAACAAAACTATTTTGGTAAAACTTCTTATAGAGATAGAACGCGAAGCATGGGATACAAGTTTGTGTTCCAAAAGAGCACTTTAATGTGTACCTTATAAAAGCTTGAAATATTTGGGGTCCAAAAATGTCCTATGAGTTTCCAAACAAAACCATTTTCGCAAAACTTCTTATAAAGATAGACCCGAAGCATGGGATACAAGTTTGTGTTTCAAAAAGATACTTTAATGTGTACCTTATAAAAGCTTAGAAAGCATATTTGGGGTCCAAAAAATGTCCTATGAGGTTTCTAAACAAAACTATTTTCGCAAAACTTCTTAGAAAGATAGAACGCGAAGCATGGGATACAATTTGTGTTCCAAAAGAGCACTTTAATGTGTACCTTCTAAAAGCTTAGAAGCATATTTGGGGTCCAAATAATGTCCTCTGAGGTTTTCAAACAAAACTATTTTCGTAAAACTTCTTATAAAGATAGAACGCGAAGCATGGGATACAAGTTTGTGTTGAAAAAGAGCACTTTAATGTGTACCTTATAAAAGCTTAGCAAGCATATTTGGGGTCCAAAAATGTCCTATGAGGTTCCAAACAAAACCATTTTCGTAAAACTTCTTATAAAGATAGAACGCGAAGCATGGGATACAAGTTTTGTGGTTTCAAAATAGTACTAAATGTGTACCTTATAAAAGCTTATAAGTAATTTGGGGTCCAAAAATGTCCTATGAGGTTTCTAAACAAAACTATTTTCGCAAAACTTCTTATAAAGATAGAACGCGAAGCATGGATACAAGTTTGTGTTTCAAAAGAGTACTTTAATGTGTACCTTATAAAAGCTTAGAAGCATATTTGGGGTCCAAAAAATGTTCTATGAGGTTTATAACAAAACTATTTTCGCAAAACTTCTTAGAAAGATAAAACGCGAAGCATGGGATACAAGTTTGTGTTCCAAAAGAGCACTTTAATGTGTACCTTCTAAAAGCTTAGAAGCATATTTGGGGTCCAAATAATGTCCTATGAGGTTTCCAAACAAAACTATTTTCGTAAAACTTCTTATAAAGATAGAACGCGAAGCATGGGATACAAGTTTGTGTTCCAAAAGATACTTTAATGTGTACCTTATAAAAGCTTAGAAAGCATATTTGGGGTCCAAAAAATGTCCTATGAGGTTTCCAAACAAAACCATTTTCGCAAAACTTCTTATAAAGATAGAACCCGAAGCATGGATACAAGTTTTGTTTTCAAAAGAGTACTTTAATGTGTACCTTATAAAACTTAGAAAGCATATTTGGGGTCCAAAAAATGTCCTATGAGGTTTCCAAACAAAACTATTTTCGCAAAACTTCTTTTAAAGATAGAACGCGAAGCATGGGATACAAGTTTGTGTTGCAAAAGTACTTTAATGTGTACCTTCTAAAAGCTTAGAAGCATATTTGGGGTCCAAATAATGTCCTATGAGGTTTTCAAACAACTATTTTCGTAAAACTTCTTATAAAGATAGAACGCGAATCATGGGATACAAGTTTGTGTTCCAAAAGAGCACTTTAATGTGTACTTATAAAGCTTAGAAAGCATATTTGGGGTCCAAAAATGTCCTATGAGGTTTCTAAACAAAACTATTTTCGAAAAACTTCTTATAAAGATAGAACGCGAAGCATGAGATACAAGTTTGTGTTCCAAAAGAGCACTTTAATGTGTACCTTATAAAAGCTTAGAAAGCAAATTTGGGGTCCAAAAAATGTCCTATGAGGTTTCCACACAAAACCATTTTCGTAAAACTTCTTATAAAGATAGAACGCGAAGCATGGGATACAAGTTTGTGTTTCAAAAGAGTACTTAAATGTGTACCTTATAAAAGCTTAGAAAGTATATTTGGGGTCCAAAAAATGTCCTATGAGGTTTCTAAACAAAACTATTTTCGCAAAACTTCTTATAAAGATAGAACGCGAAGCATGGGATACAAGTTTGTGTTTCAAAAGAGTACTTTAATGTGTACCTTATAAAAGCTTAGAAAGCATATTTGGGGTCCAAAAAATGTTCTATGAGGTTTATAAACAAAACTATTTTCGCAAAACTTCTTAGAAAGATAAAACGCGAAGCATGGGATACAAGTTTGTGTTCCAAAAGAGCACTTTAATGTGTACCTTCTAAAAGCTTAGAAGCATATTTGGGGTCCAAATAATGTCCTATGAGGTTTCCAAACAAAACTATTTTCGTAAAACTTCTTATAAAGATAGAACGCGAAGCATGGGATACAAGTTTGTGTTCCAAAAGAGCACTTTAATGTGTACCTTATAAAAGCTTAGAAAGCATATTTGGGGTCCAAAAAATGTCCTATGAGGTTTCCAAACAAAACCATTTTCGCAAAACTTCTTATAAAGATAGAACGCGAAGCATGGGATACAAGTTTGTGTTTCAAAAGAGTACTTTAATGTGTACCTTATAAAAGCTTAGAAAGCATATTTGGGGTCCAAAAAATGTCCTATGAGGTTTCTAAACAAAACTATTTTCGCAAAACTTCTTAGAAAGATAGAACGCGAAGCATGGGATACAAGTTTGTGTTCCAAAAGAGCACTTTAATGTGTACCTTCTAAAAGCTTAGAAGCATATTTGGGGTCCAAATAATGTCCTATGAGGTTTCCAAACAAAACTATTTTCGTAAAACTTCTTATAAAGATAGAACGCGAAGCATGGGATACAAGTTGTGTTGAAAAAGAGCACTTTAATGTGTACCTTATAAAAGCTTAGCAAGCATATTTGGGGTCCAAAAATGTCCTATGAGGTTTCCAAACAAAACCATTTTCGTAAAACTTCTTATAAAGATAGAACGCGAAGCATGGATACAAGTTTGTGTTTCAAAAGAGTACTTAATGTGTACCTTATAAAAGCTTAGAAAGTATATTTGGGGTCCAAAAATGTCCTATGAGGTTTCTAACAAAACCATTTTCGCAAAACTTCTTATAAAGATAGAACGCGAAGCATGGGATACAAGTTTGTGTTCCAAAAGAGCACTTTAATGTGTACCTTCTAAAAGCTTAGAAGCATATTTGGGGTCCAAATAATATCCTATGAGGTTTTCAAACAAAAATATTTTCGTAAAACTTCTTATAAGATAGAACACGAAGCATGGGATACAAGTTTGTGTTCCAACAGAGCACTTTAATGTGTACCTTATAAAAGCTTAGAAAGCATATTTGGGGTCCAAAAATGTCCTATGAGGTTTCTAACAAAACTATTTTCGCAAAACTTCTTATAAAGATAGAACGCGAAGCATGGGATACAAGTTTGTGTTTCAAAAGAGTACTTAATGTGTACCTTATAAATGCTTAGAAAGCATATTTGGGGTCCAAAAAATGTTCTATGAGGTTTATAAACAAAACTATTTTCGCAAAACTTCTTAGAGAGATAAAACGCGAAGCATGGATACAAGTTTGTGTTCCAAAAGAGCACTTTAATGTGTTCCTTCTAAAAGCTTAGAAGCATATTTGGGGTCCAAATAATGTCCTATGAGGTTTCCAAACAAAACTATTTTCGTAAAACTTCTTATAAAGATAGAACGCGAAGCATGGATACAAGTTTGTGTTCCAAAAGAGCACTTTAATGTATACCTTATAAAAGCTTAGAAAGCATATTTGGGGTCCAAAAAATGTCCTATGAGGTCTCTAAACAAAACCATTTTCGCAAAACTTCTTATAAAGATAGAACGCGAAGCATGGGATACAAGTTTGTGTTTCAAAAGAGTACTTTAATGTGTACCTTATAAAAGCTTAGAAAGCATATTTGGGGTCCAAAAAATGTCCTATGAGGTTTCTAAACAAAACTATTTTCGCAAAACTTCTTAGAAAGATAAAACGCGAAGCATGGGATACAAGTTTGTGTTCCAAAAGAGCACTTTAATGTGTACCTTCTAAAAGCTTAGAAGCATATTTGGGGTCCAAATAATGTCCTATGAGGTTTCCAAACAAAACTATTTTCGTAAAACTTCTTATAAAGATAGAACGCGAAGCATGGGATACAAGTTTGTGTTCCAAAAGAGCACTTTAATGTGTACCTTATAAAAGCTTAGAAAGCATATTTGGGGTCCAAAAATGTCCTATGAGGTTTCCAAACAAAACCATTTTCGCAAAACTTCTTATAAAGATAGAACGCGAAGCATGGGATACAAGTTTGTGTTTCAAAAGAGTACTTTAATGTGTACCTTATAAAAGCTTAGAAAGCATATTTGGGGTCCAAAAAATGTCCTATGAGGTTTCTAAACAAAACTATTTTCGCAAAACTTCTTAGAAAGATAGAACGCGAAGCATGGGATACAAGTTTGTGTTCCAAAAGAGCACTTTAATGTGTACCTTCTAAAAGCTTAGAAGCATATTTGGGGTCCAAATAATGTCCTATGAGGTTTCCAAACAAAACTATTTTCGTAAAACTTCTTATAAAGATAGAACGCGAAGCATGGGATACAAGTTTGTGTTCCAAAAGAGCACTTTAATGTGTACCTTATAAAAGCTTAGAAAGCATATTTGGGGTCCAAAAAATGTCCTATGAGGTTTCCAAACAAAACCATTTTCGTAAAACTTCTTATAAAGATAGAACGCGAAGCATGGGATACAAGTTTGTGTTTCAAAAGAGTACTTAAATGTGTACCTTATAAAAGCTTAGAAAGTATATTTGGGGTCCAAAAAATGTCCTATGAGGTTTCTAAACAAAACCATTTTCGCAAAACTTCTTATAAAGATAGAACGCGAAGCATGGGATACAAGTTTGTGTTTCAAAAGAGTACTTTAATGTGTACCTTATAAAAGCTTAGAAAGCATATTTGGGGTCCAAAAAATGTCCTATGAGGTTTCCAAACAAAACTATTTTCGCAAAACTTCTTATAAAGATAGAACGCGAAGCATGGGAGACAAGTTTGTGTTCCAAAAGAGCACTTTAATGTGTACCTTCTAAAAGCTTAGAAAGCATATTTGGGGTCCAAAAAATGTCCTATGAGGTTTCCAAACAAAACCATTTTCGCAAAACTTCTTATAAAGATAGAACGCGAAGCATGGGATACATTTGTGTTCCAACAGAGCACTTTAATGTGTGCCTTCTAAAAGCTTAGAAAGCATATTTGGGGTCCAAATAATGTCCTATGAGGTTTCCAAACAGAACTATTTTCGTAAAACTTCTTATAAAGATAGAACGTGAAGCATGGGATACAAGTTTGTGTTCCAAAAGAGCACTTTAATGTGTACCTTATAAAAGCTTAGAAAGCATATTTGGGGTCCAAAAAATGTCCTATGAGGTTTCTAAACAAAACTATTTTCGCAAAACTTCTTATAAAGATAGAACGCGAAGCATGGGATACAAGTTTGTGTTCCAAAAGAGCACTTTAATGTGTACCTTATAAAAGCTTAGAAAGCATATTTGGGGTCCAAAAAATGTCCTATGAGGTTTCCAAGAAAACTATTTTCGCAAAACTTCTTTTAAAGATAGAACGCGAAGCATGGGATACAAGTTTGTGTTGCAAAAGAGTACTTTAATGTGTACCTTATAAAACCTTAGAAAGCATATTTGGGGTCCAAAAAATGTCCTATGAGGTTTACAAACAAAACTATTTTCGCAAAATTTCTTATAAAGATAGAACGCGAAGCATGGGATACAAGTTTGTGTTGCAAAACAGCACTTTAATGTGTGCCTTCTAAAAGCTTAGAAAGCATATTTGGGGTCCAATAATGTCCTATGAGGTTTCCAAGCAAAACTATTAACGCAAAACGTCTTATGAAGACAGAACGCGAAGCATGGATACAAGTTTGTGTTCCAAAATAGCACTTTAACGTGTACCTTCTAAAAGCTTAGAAAACATATTTGGGGTCCAAAAAGTGTCCTATGAGGTTTTTAAACAAAACTATTTTCGCAAAACTTCTTATAAAGATAGAACGCGAAGCATGGGATACAAGTTTGTGTTTCAAAAGAGTACTTTAATGTGTACCTTATAAAAGCTTAGAAAGCATATTTGTGGTCCAAAAAATGTTCTATGAGGTTTATAAACAAAACTATTTTCGCAAAACTTCTTAGAAAGATAAAACGCGAAGCATGGGATACAAGTTTGTGTTCCAAAAGAGCACTTTAATGTGTACCTTCTAAAAGCTTAAAAGCATATTTGGGGTCCAAATAATGTCCTATGAGGTTTCCAAACAAAACTATTTTGGTAAAACTTCTTATAGAGATAGAACGCGAAGCATGGGATACAAGTTTGTGTTCCAAAAGAGCACTTTAATGTGTACCTTATAAAAGCTTAGAAAGCATATTTGGGGTCCAAAAAATGTCCTATGAGGTTTCCAAACAAAACTATTTTCGCAAAACTTCTTATAAAGATAGAACGCGAAGCATGGGATACAAGTTTGTGTTTCAAAAGAGTACTTTAATGTGTACCTTATAAAAGCTTAGAAAGCATATTTGGGGTCCAAAAAATGTCCTATGAGGTTTCTAAACAAAACTATTTTCGCAAAACTTCTTAGAAAGATAGAACGCGAAGCATGGGATACAAGTTTGTGTTCCAAAAGAGCACTTTAATGTGTACCTTCTAAAAGCTTAGAAGCATATTTGGGGTCCAAATAATGTCCTATGAGGTTTCCAAACAAAACTATTTTCGTAAAACTTCTTATAAAGATAGAACGCGAAGCATGGGATACAAGTTTGTGTTCCAAAAGAGCACTTTAATGTGTACCTTATAAAAGCTTAGAAAGCATATTTGGGGTCCAAAAATGTCCTATGAGGTTTCCAAACAAAACCATTTTCGTAAAACTTCTTATAAAGATAGAACGCGAAGCATGGGATACAAGTTTGTGTTGCAAAACAGCACTTTAATGTGTGCCTTCTAAAAGCTTAGAAAGCATATTTGGGGTCCAATAATGTCCTATGAGGTTTCCAAGCAAAACTATTAACGCAAAACGTCTTATGAAGACAGAACGCGAAGCATGGGATACAAGTTTGTGTTCCAAAAGAGCACTTTAACGTGTACCTTCTAAAAGCTTAGAAAACATATTTAGGGTCCAAAAAGTGTCCTATGAGGTTTTTAAACAAAACTATTTTCGCAAAACTTCTTATAAAGATAGAACACGAAGCATGGGATACAAGTTTGTGTTCCAAAAGAGCACTTTAACGTGTACCTTATAAAAGCTTAGAAAGCATATTTGGGGTCCAAAAAGTGTCCTATGAGGTTTCTAAACAAAACTATTTACGCAAAACTTTTTATAAAGATAGAACGCGAAGCATGGGATACAAGTTTGTGTTCCAAAAGAGCATTTTAATGGGCAACTTTTAAAAGCTTAGAATGCATATTTGGGGTCCAAAAATGTCCTATGAGGTTTCCAAACAAAACTATTTTCGCAAAAATTCTTATAAAAATAGAACGTGAAGCATGGGATACAAGTTTTCGTTCCAAAAGAGCACTTTAATGTGTACCTTATAAAACCTTAATGTGTACCTTATAAACCTTAGAAAGCATATTTGGGGTCCAAAAAATGTCCTATGAGGTTTCCAAACAAAAACTATTTTCGCAAAACTTCTTAAAGATAGAACGCGAAGCATGGGATACAAATTTGTGTTCCAACAGAGCACTTTAATGTTAAGGGATTATTGCGGAATTAATAGAGTATTACTTGAAGAATTTAAGTGAGGAAAAACGAGTTTAGTGAAGAATCATAATGAAGAACATGAGAGAGATAGATTAAAGCGAGAGAGGAGAAGTAAAGGATTAATGGTTTCCTTAAGTGTATATTTGATACAATGGTGATCACTCTCCTTATATAGAAGAGAGGAGCGATAGTAGTACACTGAATGAAGAGGAGTACTTTACACAATAACAAATAAAAAGTAGAGCATGTGCTTAAAGAAAGTAGATCAAGCACATGGAAGTGTAGACAGCATCATGGTGGTTTGTGTGATCGGTTGCTCTCACATGGTGGTCTTTCCAACCGATCAAGGTAACTCCATTTACCTTCTTTACTTTCGTCCAAGGTAAGTTCCTTCTTACTTTCACCTCTTTTACATTTCACTTCTTACTTTTTACTTCTTACTTTTACTGCACTCTTTTCACCTTTTGTTTAGCACTCTCTTTTATTGGTTAGGATAGAAAAGTCCATGTGATCTTGGTGTAATCACGCATTTGGCTCAACACTCCCCCTCAAGCTTTAGCAAATGAGAATGGTAAAGCTTGGAACCGTGAGAGATCACCTCATTAAAAACCTCAGTGTAGAAACCACATGGGATAAAACCACACCGAGGAAAAGAGTATGACCTTTCACGGTTTAGGGAAGATCAAGCCAAGATTATATCTGTGAGTCCAAGCTTTGAATGAATGAACTCACTGATCTTCTGAGAGGCCGCCATGGTGAAGATATCTGCTAACTGATCCGAACTCCTTGTGTAGCAAGGTAAGATAACTCCCAGCTGGACTTGTTCTCTTACTTTGTGGCAATCGGCTTCAATGTGTTTAGTTCTCTCATGAAACACTGAATTGGAGGCTATGTGTATTGCGGCTTGATTATCACAATGCATGGTGATTGGCGTTTGTTGATCAATGCCAAAGTCTTTAAGTAGATTCTTCAACCACATTAGCTCAGTAGTCAATCTTCTCATTGCTCTATACTCGGCTTCAGCACTTGAACATGCAACCACCTTTTGTTTCTTGCTCTTCCAAGTCACCAGATTTCCTCCAATGAAAGTGCAATAGCCTGTGGTTGATCTCCTGTCTTCTCGGTCACCCACCCAATCTGCATCACAATAGCCAACAATCTCTGCGCTTTGATTGCTTCCCATCCAGATTCCTTGACCACTGGTGTTTCTTAAGTATCTCAGAATGCGATTCACCATGTTCCAATGATGAACCTTTGGCGCCTTCATGTGTTGGCTCACTTGATTCACAGAGAATCATAGATCCGGCCTGGTTATAGTTAGATATATTAACTTTCCAACCATCCTTCTATATTGTGTGTCATCTTCATATAGCTCATCTTCAGGCTCCCCCTTACGGTCTACTTTGTAGTCATCCTCTAAGGGTGTTTTAGCTGGCCTTGTACCTAAGTCTCCTGCTTCATTTAAAAGGTGCAAAGGTATCCTTGTAGTCTTCTCCATAGGTTTGAGTAAAACCTCTTGCTACAAGTCTAGCCTTGTGTCTTTCTATATCACCATTGCTCTTGTATTTGATTGTAAAGACCCATCGTGAGCTAACTGGTTTCTTTCCTTTTGGTAAGATTGCTGATGTAAGATGGATGATGGAACTCGAAGATTGGTTGTGCAACTCTCCTCTTCAAGTCAGTGAATGGATCGGATGGAATAGATGGGGGAAGATGGGATCGGATTAGTTGGTTGTTCAACTCTCCCTAATACGATCAATGGATGGAATGAAGGTAGATTGATGGAACGAAGACACCACAAGATCCTATGAAGATAAACCTTGATAAGTCAGATTGCTCAAGTCGATATTACACACGGCTTAAGGCTTGCAAAGAGATTGTTCTTGACAACGGTTTTCTTTATTGATATTGGTGAAAAAAATACACGGCTGCTCTAGAGGCCTTATAAACAAACCGATGCAGCTTTGCCCTACTTGGGGACTTGAAGAAAATACAAGAAATTACAAGTACTGAAAAGAAAACTACTCATTCGAATTACAAAGCTAAGTAAACCGTAAATAACTAGCTAACTAATTGAACCTGATTCAAACATGAACACACGGTTAGTATCATAATGTATTGAATTGATTTAGACCATACCTTATACGGTTTATTGGACCGTGTGTGAAGTGCAGCGTTTCATTAAGCTGCTTGGATGCTAAATATGGCAAGTTCCTTCCCTTGGCGAGTTGATAACATAGGCCATGCTTCTCGTGATTCCTCTTCTTGATCATGTGGACCGACTTGTATATAATAAGCTTCCATAAGTGTTGGTGGTCCTTTCTCTTGATCTTGAACCGTAGCTTGGTCTTTACTTGGTTCCCCTTCTCCAGCTTGTTCCTCGGTGATGGTGAGTGAGCTGAGTTGATCCGTGATGTTTTCCAAGTTCTGGCCATTGAATAAGCTTGCTACTCCAAGATTGAAGCTCTCACGCATGTCTCTTGTTCCAGACCTTGTTCTCGGTGCTTGTCTCATGATGGGAATGGTTGGGTTGGTTCCTTGACCCTCATCATCCCCTCCCCCTTGCGAAGATTCTGTCCTCAGAATTGTCTCATCTGCATCAAAGGGAGATAGATCAGACACATTAAAGGTATGAGATATTTTAAACTCACCTGGCAGATCAATGTGATACGCATTGTCATTTATCTTCTTCAGGACTCTGAATGGGCCATCTCCTCGTGGTGATAGCTTAGACTTCCTCTCATTTGGGAACCGTTCTGTCCTCATGTGTAGCCAAACCCAATCTCCTTCTTCAAAGGTAACCTTCTTTCGTTTCTTGTTCACATACTCCTCGGTTTGCTTGTTCTTCTTCTCTATGTTCTCTCTAACTTTCTCATGGATCTTCTTGACAAACTCGGCCTTCTCCACTCCGTCTTGGCTAATCATCTGTTCTTTGTGTTCCAAAGGCATAAGATCTAGTGGAGTATTTGGTTTAAAACCATAGACAACTTCAAAAGGAGAGAGTTTAGTAGTAGAGTGTGGCACACGATTATAAGCAAACTCAATGAAAGGTAAATAATCAAGCCAATTCCTTAAGTTTTTACCAACCGTAGCCCTTAAAAGGGTTGAGAGAGTGCGGTTGACAACTTCAGTTTGTCCATCTGTTTGCGGATGGCAAGTTGTTGAGAAGAGAAGCTTGGTGCCCAGCTTCCTCCATAGTGTTCTCCAAAAGTGTCTTAGAAACTTGGTGTCTCGGTCTGACACTGTGGTGCGTGGAATGCCATGGTACTTCACCACCTCCTTGAAGAACAAATCAGCTATCTGCGTAGCATCATTGGTCTTGTTGCATGGGATGAAGTGAGCCATCTTTGAGAATCGATCCACAACAACAAAGATCGAATCCTTCTTTCTTATGCTTGGCAATCCTAAGACAAAGTCCATAGAAACATCTACCCATGGCATGTTAGGAATAGGTAATGGAGTATACAAACCATGTGGATGTGACCTGGATTTAGCTCGGAGGCATGTGATACACTTAGCACAAAAGCGCTCCACGTCTCTCTTCAAGCGTGGCCAAAAGAAGTGCTCCATCACAATGCTCAATGTTTTATCAACTCCGAAATGTCCCATGAGGCCTCCTCCGTGTGCTTCCCTTAGTATTAGATCACGCATTGATCCTTGTGGAATGCACAGCCTCTTATCCCTGTAAAGAAAACCATCTTGCAAATAGAATGGACCTATTGCGCCTTTGTTGCACAGTTGGATGGTGTCTTTGAAGTCGGGATCATCTTGGTATAGGTCTTTGATGTGCTCAAAGCCCAAAACCTTGGCCTCCATCGTGACTATCAGGGCATGCCTCCTTGAGAGTGCATCAGCTACAATGTTTTCTTTCCCCTTTTTGTACTTGATGACATAGGGAAATGTCTCCACGAATTGGAGCCACCTTGCGTGTCTCTTCTTGAGTGATGTTTGGCCTCTTAGGTACTTTAGAGTCTCATGATCTATATGAATAACAAACTCTTTAGATAATAAGTAATGTTGCCAAGTTTCAAGAGATCTTACAAGTGCATATAGCTCCTTGTCATAAGTAGGATAATTTAGTGAAGCTCCATGAAGCTTTTCACTAAAGAATGCCACCGGTTTGCCTCCTTGAGTGAGAACAGCTCCAATTCCTGTTCCTGAGGCATCACACTCAATCTCAAAGGTTTTATCAAAGTCAGGCAAACACAAAACCGGTGATTGAATCAAACGATCCTTAAGCTTCTGAAAAGCTTGCTCTTGTTCTTCTCCCCACTTGAAGGCAACGTCCTTCTTGATAACGGATGTTAGTGGGGCTGCAATGGTGCTAAAGTCTCGGACAAACCGCCTATAGAAGCTGGCTAGCCCATGGAAACTTCTCACATGTCCTATGGTTGTTGGTGTTGGCCAATCTCGGATTGCTTTGATCTTCTCCTCATCTACTTGCAAACCCTGAGAACTTACAACAAAACCTAGGAAAACTACTTGATCAGTACAGAAGGTACACTTCTTGAGGTTGGCATATAGGCCTTCTACCCTCAGAGTGTTTAAAACCTTCTCAAGATGGATCAAATGATCCGATAAGCAAGTGCTGTATATGAGAATATCATCAAAGTAAACAACAACAAACGTACAAATGTATGCTCTTAGCACATGATTCATGAGTCTCATGAATGTACTTGGAGCATTGGTGAGTCCAAATGGCATGACTAGCCACTCGTATAAGCCTCTCTTAGTCTTAAAGGCTGTCTTCCACTCATCACCTTCCTTCATTCGAACTTGATGATAGCCGCTTTTAAGATCAATCTTTGAAAAGATTGTGGCTCCACTTAGTTCGTCTAGCATGTCATCAAGGCGTGGTATTGGATGCCTATACTTGATTGTAATGTTGTTTATAGCTCGGCAATCCACACACATCCTCCAGGTTCCATCCTTCTTTGGCACCAACAAGACTGGCACGGCACAAGGACTTAAACTCTCCCGGATGTATCCTTTTGACATTAACTCTTGGACTTGCTTCTCTAGCTCCTTAGACTCTTCTGGATTAACTCTATACGCAGGTCTGTTAGGCAATGGAGCTCCTGGAATAAGATCTATCTGATGCTCAATGCCTCGGACTGGTGGTAAACCAGCTGGAATCTCATCAGGAAACACATCTCCAAATTGCTTGAGAAGCTCTTTAACTTCGGTTGGCAGCTCCGAATCTATTGGACCTGAAAGCAAACATTCTCTAAAGACCATTAGTAGCACCTGTGTTTTGCAATCAATAGCTTTACAAACCGAAGTTGGAGTAATAAACAAGTTGGTCTTACGAGCCTTGTTTATTTGGTTCATGGATTTTTGCATTTCAAAAACTTCTTGTGGGGTAAGAGGAGCTAAGTTGTGCTTGCGGTTGTTATGGCTGAATGAGTAGAAGTTAGTTCGCCCATGGTGAAGAGTATCCTTGTCATATTGCCAAGGTCTTCCCAACAAGAGATGTCCAGCCTCCATGGGAACCACATCGCACTTAACTTCATCCGTGTACTTGCCTATACTGAAAGGCACGGATACTTGCTCTCCAATCCTCAGCACCATGTCATCATTTAGCCATTTCAGTCGGTATGGCTTGGGGTGCTTAGTTGTCTTGAGACCTAACTTATCAACAAGATACTTGCTAGCCACGTTAGTGCAAGAACCACCATCAATAATCAAGCTACATACCTTTGACTGTATGTTGCATCTTGTGTGAAAGATGTTCTCTCTTTGAACGGTTTCAGGTTCAAACATGGCACTAAGAGCTCTCCTTGTAACCAATATCTCTCCTACTTCAGGATAATCGGTTATTTCTCCTTCAGAATCAGTTGGTTCTGGCTCTTGTTCATCTTCGGTCTCATACTCTCCTTGGTCGTTGATCAGCATCACACGACGGTTTGGGCACTCATTAGCATAATGTCCTTTGCCCTGACACTTAAAACAGGTTATATCACGATTCTTTTTAGGTCTAGGAGTACCTGAATCTGTTTTAGGGGTTTTGGATGTCTCGGTTTTGTCCTTCTTGAACCGATCATCTTTTGGTTGGACTGACTCCAAGTGTTCTTGTTGTGTGGAGTGGAGGCTATCTTCCTCTTGATCTGTTGTTCAGCTTGAGTAGCAAAGTGCATTAACTCGTCGAAGTCTCCATACACTTGTCTCTCCACCTTTCTTGCAATGCGGTCTTGAAGACCATCAACAAACTGAGCCATGAGTGTCTCATCTGGTGCCTGGACTTCTAACCGATTCTTGACAACTTCGAACTCCTCAAAGTATTCCTCAACTGACCTGTTTCCCTGAGAAAGACTTCGAAAACGTTTGTGTAAGTCTCGGTAATAGTATGTAGGCACATACCTCTTTCTGAGCATAGCTCTCATGTCATCCCATTGGTTGACTTGCCCACGTCTAAGCCTCCTTCTTTCAGAGACTTCACGATCCCACCATGTTAGAGCATTGCCCGTGAGTTGAGCAGCTGCTAGTGCGACCTTCTTTCCCTCGGAGTATTGATAGTAATCATAGATATACTCCATTCTTCTCTCCCAATCAATGTATGCGTCGGGATCCACCTTGCCTGCAAAAGTAGGGGGTTTGAGCTTGATATCCTTGCCACCTTGCCATGGATTGTCATCATCATGGTCTCTTCTTCGGTTCCGGTTATTAGCTCGGTTTCGCCCGTTTGGTTGTTCATCTCGTCTTGGACCTTCTTCATTGTCAGCATCATCCTCCAAGCTAGGCATATCACTGTCAGTGTCACCATCATCTGCTTGGTTCCCTGGTTGATGTCGTTGATTGCCTTGTCCATTGTTAGCTTGCGCTTGTGGAAGCAACCGCTCCATTACATTCATACGATCGCTTATGCTCCTTATGGCATCAAGGAGTTGTTGCGACGTTGGTTGAGGTTGCTCTTGATTATCTCCCATTGCCTACACACAAGTAACAAACAAGATCAAGTGTAAAAGGAAACAACAAGAAACAAAACGGAAAAGACACAAAAGTGCGTTGCAAGCAACTAGCAATCGCAACACAAAACAAAACAAAAAAGGAAACAATCGAAACAAGCAAAAAGGATAAACAAACGAACAAAGGAAATTTCAAACTTGGTCTCAACTTAGGCTAGGCAAAGTTCAAACCGAATGCACAAAGGTATGATTTTTTTTTTTTTTAAAGATTCAAATATGGAAAGTGCGGGAAACCCTAATGCAATTCGAACACCACTCGGACTAAGTGGTTTACGGCGCTTGATGCAAGACCCAACAAGATCAAACTAATCAAAGAAGCAACTATCGATCCTGAACAACAAGACAGTCGATTCAGACAATCAGTTTCAAGAATCCAACAAGCAACCGATCTATGCAAATTTTTTTTTTTTTTTTTTATATGGATGCAACAAACGAAAACAAGAAGCAATGAAACTAAACGATTTTTTTGGTTTTTCTGATGCAAGTGCGGAAACAAATAAAGATCTAAACGAAAAGAGCAGAAAGGAAACGATTCAAGGATAGATATCACCTGATTCAAGAACCTAATGCAATTCGAACACCACTCGGACTAAGTGGTTTACGGCGCTTGATGCAAGACCCAACAAGAACAAACTAATCAAAGAAGCAACTATCGATCCTGAACAACAAGACAGTCGATTCAGACAATCAGTTTCAAGAATCCAACAAGCAACCGATCTATGCAAATTTTTTTTTTTTTTTTTATATGGATGCAACAAACGAAAACAAGAAGCAATGAAACTAAACGATTTTTTTGGTTTTTCTGATGCAAGTGCGGAAACAAATAAAGATCTAAACGAAAAGAGCAGAAAGGAAACGATTCAAGGATAGATATCACCTGATTCAAGAACCTTTCGGCTCTGATACCAAAATGATGTAAGATGGATGATGGAACTCGAAGATTGGTTGTGCAACTCTCCTCTTCAAGTCAGTGAATGGATCGGATGGAATAGATGGGGGAAGATGGGATCGGATTAGTTGGTTGTTCAACTCTCCCTAATACGATCAATGGATGGAATGAAGGTAGATTGATGGAACGAAGACGCCACAAGATCCTATGAAGATGAACCTTGATAAGTCAGATTGCTCAAGTCGATATTACACACGGCTTAAGGCATGCAAAGAGATTGTTCTTGACAAAAATTCGGTTTTCTTTATTGATATTGGTGAAAAAAATACACGGCTGCTCTAGAGGCCTTATAAACAAACCGATGCAGCTTTGCCCTACTTGGGGACTTAAAGCAAATACAAGAAATTACAAGTACTGAAAAGAAAACTACTCATTCGAATTACAAAGCTAAGTAAACCGTAAATAACTAGCTAACTAATTGAACCTGATTCAAACATGAACACACGGTTAGTATCATAATGTATTGAATTGATTTAGACCATACCTTATACGGTTTATTGGACCGTGTGTGAAGTGCAGCGTTTCATTAAGCTGCTTGGATGCTAAATATGGCAAGTTCCTTCCCTTGGCGAGTTGATAACATAGGCCATGCTTCTCGTGATTCCTCTTCTTGATCATGTGGACCGACTTGTATATAATAAGCTTCCAGAAGTGTTGGTGGTCCTTTCTCTTGATCTTGAACCGTAGCTTGGTCTTTACTTGGTTCCCCTTCTCCAGCTTGTTCCTCGGTGATGGTGAGTGAGCTGAGTTGATCCGTGATGTTTTCCAAGTTCTGGCCATTGAATAAGCTTGCTACTCCAAGGTTGAAGCTCTCACGCATGTCTCTTGTTCCAGACCTTGTTCTCGGTGCTTGTCTCATGATGGGAATGGTTGGGTTGGTTCCTTGATCCTCATCAATTGCCTCATCCCACGTATGGTTCCTCTTCATGACTCCCACTTCATCTCCTACTGCATCACGCCATACCTCAAGGTCTATGGCTTCTTCATATGTCTTTGGGACTTCTCCTTGTATTATTGCTCCCATAAAGACTTGGTGTTCTCTCGGAAAGTGGGCAAACGAGCAGGTGATTTGAGTTGGATGAGCTACAGCATTGCTATTGTAGTACATTCTAGTGTTGATCCAGTTGGATGGATCTTTCCTCACACGTTGGCTGCGTCTCAATACAACCGGTTCTGGTTCCTGAACTGGCTCTAGTTCAGGTTCCTCGTCAATGATGGGAGCTTCCTCTTGATCATGCCCATTGTCCTCTTGCTGGACCGAAGCTGGTTCATTAGTTCCTTCTTGTTCTGGCTCATTCCTAGCTGTGTTACTGTCACTGCCCCCTTCATGATCAACCGGGGTAGCTTCCATAGAGTCAGGTGGAGTATCCTGGGACTTTGAAGAATGCCCATGGAGAATTACTCCAAGACAATCCAAGAGTGTCCTCAGATTAGTAGCCCGGTATGAAGATGTGTGAGACAAGTCTTGGAGATTCTCCCAGTTCTTCTCCTTGTAAAATCCTTCTGTCTCTATGAACTTCACATCACGTGATACAATCACTCTTCTAGTGTCCGGAATATAGCACTTGTAGCCTTTCTGACTTGTGGAGTATCCAATGAACATTCCTTTGCTGCTTTTAGCATCCAACTTGTTTCTTTTGTCTCCTGGAATTAAGACAAAACAAACACATCCAAAGACTCGCAAATGGTCAATAGGTGGTTTAACATGATTAAGGACTTCATATGGAGAGGAATCATTAAGGTTTCGAGTGGGGAGTCGGTTAATCAAGTAGCATGCTGATAAAACCGCATCTCCCCAAAACCTTTTTGGTACATTGTGATGAAATAGCAAGGCACGAGCCACTTCCATTAGGTGTCTGTTCTTCCTTTCAGCCACCCCATTTTGCTGTGGTGTATACGGACAGCTCGTTTGGTGTGTTATGCTGTGTCTTGCAAGATGGTCCTTAAAAGGATTGCTCATGTACTCTCCCCCATTATCTGACCTAAAGATTTTGATCTTGGCATTGAAATGATTAGTAACATAACTTTGAAAATTTCTAAATGCTTCAAAGACTCTATCTTTTGATGGAAGGAGAGTTATCCATGTATACTTTGATTTTTCATCAATGAATGTGACAAAGTATTTGTTTTGATCTCTTGATTCACATGGAGAAGTCCAAACATCAGAGTGCACTAAATCAAAGCAATTCTGATATATAGTTGAAGACTTTGGAAATACACTTCTGCTGTGTTTTCCTAGGATACAAGCTTCGCACTTATCATTTTGAAATGAAACTGAAGGCAATAACAAAGTCAATGCACGAGAATGAGGATGTCCCAATCTAGCATGCCAAATGACATTATTCGCATAAGCAACATGAGAAATAGGAGATAAATTTGAATGAGGTTTTATATCCTCAAGTAAATAGAGATCATCTTTAGTCAATCCTTTGCCCAACACCTTACTTGTCTCAATATTGATGAGGTCATCGAAGCTCAAGTACCCATAGTGAGACAAGGACCACGGACCAGGTCAGGAACTAGAGTACTAAGAGAAGAATTCAACCAAGCTATTGAAGCTCTACTAAGCATTCAAGACAAGGAGGACAACAACTTCAAGACTACGGTCCAAGACCATGAAGAGGAAGCTTATACAATTCAAGTCGGACCAACTAATGGAATAGCTCTTCTCCAAACCAACAAGGAACTTTCCTTATTCACCATCACGCCAACTTAAGGGCCAAGCCAAGGTGAGCGGTTCAATTTGATTATTTGTCTAACTAGTTTCTTGTCTTTGGTTTATTTCAGGTTCGGTTATTAGCATAGGTTTATTTTAATTTCTTAGTCTTTGTTTTGGTCATGGCCGAGTCTGTTGTTGCCATTTATAGAAAGTCCTAGTAGAGTCAGTGTATTGTCGTTTTGCTTCAAGACCCCTAGAAGGGCAAAGCTGCATTGGACTCTTATAAAGTCCCCTCTAAGCAGCTGTGTATTTTTTAACCTAGATCAATAAACAACCGAACTTTCTTCTTCATTGAAGCAGCCGCAAGCTCTTGTTCTTGCAAAGAGAGATCGTGTGAAGCCATCTCTTGTTCTGTCTTATCAAAGCTTAGTCCATAAAGCTTTGTGGTGACATCGATTCCACCTTGTTCTCTTGTCCATTCCATCCAACGACTTAACCAGAGAGAGTTACACAACCAACTGGTCAAGTTCCATCATCAATCCACTTCGTATCCATTCCTTGTTCGAGTTGGGAGAGTTACACAACCAACAGCTCGGATCCATCAACCTATCCTAGCCCTTGTGCCCGTATCATCTGGTATCAGAGCCAAAGGTTCCTGCCTTTGGATTCACATCAGGTTGATCGGATCTCTTGTTTCTTTTTCGTTTTGTCTTGTTCGTTTGCTTGCATCTTAAATCAAAAAAAAAAAAAATCATTCTTAGTTCTTGTTTCTATCATTTGCATTACCAAAGAAAAACCATAAAAAGGATTCGTGTATTGTTAGTTCTTGTCAGAGTATTCATCCATAGCCGCCTACTCTTTGCTTGTATTCGAATAGGTCTAGGGTGTACCATCTATTTTTCCTTAGTTGCATTCAGTTAAAAAAAAAAAAAAGTAAACCAAAACCATATTTCCTTTTTTTAAATTGTTCCATTCCGTGTTGCACAAGATAATCATTCATTGTTTGCATATTTCCATTTAGCGTTTGAGTAATTTTCCTTTTTCGTTTTTCTTGTTTGATATTTTTGTGAGAACCCGTTTGCACTTGATCCTTAGTGTTCGTGTGTGCAGGAGACATGGGAGAGGAAGCCAACAACACGCAGCTGCAGATGAACCAGCTCCTTGATGCCATGAGAGGCATAACCGAGCGATTAACTCAAATAGAGCAAAGGCAACAACAAGTGCCTTTCCACCGACGAGTTGTTCAAAACCCTAGGCGCAACTTGAGACAAGAGAGGGAAGACTCAACTGATGAGGACATGCCGCACCTTGAGGATGATCCACCTAATGGGAACGATCGGAGACAAGACCCACGCGGGCAAGGAGGAAACCGAGGAAGAGATAGAAGCCGAGATCGAGACAGAGACCGAGGCAGAGATGAGGATAGACGTGGAGGTAGAGACATCAAGCTTACTCCACCTACCTTTGCTGGAAAGGTTAACCCCGAGGCATACATGGATTGGGAAAGAAGGATGGAGCATATATTTGACTACTACCAATACTCGGAGACCAAGAAGGTTACCCTAGCTGCAGCTCAATTCACGGACAATGCTCTCACTTGGTGGGATAGAGAAGTCTCTGAACGTAGGAGACAGAGAAGAGGAGCAATCACGACTTGGGAAGACATGACATATCACCTACGCAAGAGGTACATTCCCACTTATTATTTGAGAGACTTACAAAAACGTTTTAGAAAACTTTCGCAGGGATCTAAGACTGTTGAAGAGTACTATGAGGAGTTTGAAACCATCAAGAACCGATTGGAGCTTCAAGATTCGGAGGAGACTTTGATGGCACAATTCGTAGATGGTCTCAATGACAAGATAGCTAAGAAAGTGGAGTGGCAAAACTATGAGCACATGGAAGACTTGTTACACTTTGCCATACAGGCCGAGCAACAAGCTAAGAAGAAGGCCAACTCTTCACGAAACAAATCCACATGGAACCAATCATACACCAAACCGCAAGACAAAGGAAAGACTCCTGAAGTGGATAACCGTTTCAAGAAATCAACTGCTGGACCATCTAAACCGGCTCCACCTGAGCAAGGTAAGACTCCTAACCCACGATCTAGAGACATTACTTGTTTCAAATGTCAGGGAAAGGGGCATTACGCCAGAGAGTGTCCAAATCAAAGGGTGATGTTCTTGAGAGACAATGGAGAGTACGAATCCGCGGATGAAGCTGATGTAGAGTCAGCCGGTTCTGAAGAAGAGATAACCGACTACCCTGAAGTTGGTGAGGTCTTGGTAATCCTGAGAGCTCTCAGTGCCTTGTATGATCCTGAAACCATTCAGAGGGAAAACATCTTTCATACAAGATGTAGCGTAAGTAACAAGGTATGTAGTCTCATTATTGATGGAGGCTCTTGCACTAACGTAGCTAGCAAGTACCTTGTGGATAAGTTAGGTCTTGAGAAGACAAAGCATCCAAAGCCGTATCGTTTAAGATGGCTCAATGACTCCACGGAGGTGAGGATTGCGGAACAAGTAGTTGTATCATTCAGCATTGGGAAGTATAGTGATCAAGTCAAGTGTGATGTGGTACCAATGCAAGCTGGGCATCTTCTACTTGGGAGGCCTTGGCAATTCGACAAAGAGACCTTACACAATGGTCGCACCAACTATTACTCTTTCACACACAATGGGAAGAAGCATAATCTGGCGCCTCTTACACCAGCTGAAATACACGAGATGCAACAAGCCATGGACCAGGGATTTAAGCTAAGTAAAACTAGTTTGTTTGTTTCTCCTAGTAGTGTTCTTAAATCTATTGAACACAAACAACAGGTATTACTCATGATCTTTAGAGAAAGCTATTTTTCAGGTGAAGACACGAACTCGGAGCTGCCAAACGAGATGAACCAGCTATTGGAGAAGTATAAAGACATCTTTCCTGAAGAGATGCCACCAGGACTTCCACCTATTAGAGGGATTGAGCATCAGATTGATTTTGTACCTGGAGCACCCATACCTAACCGACCGGCTTATAGAGTAACCCGGAGGAGGCTAAAGAGTTGGAAGCTCAGGTTCAGGAGCTCATGACCAAAGGTTACATCAGGGAGAGTCTCAGCCCTTGTGCCGTGCCTGTTTTATTAGTACCAAAGAAGGATGGCACTTGGCGAATGTGTGTGGACTGCCGAGCCATCAACAACATCACCATCAAGTATAGACATCCGATTCCAAGGCTAGATGACATGCTAGATGAACTGAGTGGAGCTACAATCTTCTCTAAAATAGACTTGAAAAGCGGATACCACCAAGTCAGAATGAAGGAAGGGGATGAGTGGAAGACTGCCTTCAAGACCAAACAAGGTCTATACGAATGGCTTGTAATGCCATTGGTCTTACCAACGCACCAAGCACCTTCATGCGACTCATGAACCAGGTTCTAAGGGCTTACATTTGTAAATTTGTAGTGGTTTTTTGATGATATCCTTATCTATAGCCATTGCTTAACTGACCATGTTAGCCATCTGGAACAAGTATTGGAAACACTTAGGCGAGAAGGGTTGTTTGCAAACCTTAAGAAATGCATTTTCTGCACTGATCAATTGGTGTTTTTAGGGTTTGTTGTGAGTTCACAGGGACTTAAGGTGGATGAAGAGAAGATCAAAGCCATTCAAGAGTGGCCAACACCTTCTACAATCGGACATGTCAGGAGTTTTCATGGGTTGGCTAGTTTTTATAGGCGTTTTGTCAAGGATTTCAGCACCATAGCCGCGCCTTTGACGTCTGTGATTAAGAAGGATACTGCCTTCACATGGGGACCAGCTCAAGAAGACGCATTCAAGAAGCTCAAGGAGAGCTTGACTCAAGCACCGGTTCTAGTACTTCCTAACTTTGATAAACCCTTTGAGATTGAATGTGATGCATCAGGTACCGGGATAGGAGCTGTCTTAACACAAGGAGGCAAACCCGTAGCTTACTTCAGTGAGAAGCTAACTGGAGCAACCATCAACTACCCAACCTATGATAAGGAGCTTTACGCACTGGTGAGATCGTTGGAGACATGGCAACATTACTTGTTGTCCAAGGAGTTTGTTATCCACACTGACACGAGACACTTAAGCACTTAAGAGGCCAGACTACACTTAAGAAGAGGCATGCTAGGTGGTTGGAGTTTGTGGAGACCTTCCCATACGTTATCAAGTACAAAAAGGGAAAGGAGAATGTGGTGGCCGATGCTCTTTCAAGGCGGTACGCTCTCATCTCAACCATGGAAGCTAAGATCATGGGGTTTGAGCATATCAAGGAGGCGTATGAGACTGATCCAGACTTTCAAGAGCTCTATCAAGACACCACTAAAGCCGCCTTTGGAGTTTTCTACCAACAAGATGGGTTTCTATTCAAGGAGAAGCGTTTGTGCATCCCACAAGGCTCCATGAGGGAACTAATCACGAGAGAAGCTCATGGTGGAGGTTTGATGGGGCATTTTGGGAGGGACAAAACTTTGAGCGTATTGATGGAACACTTCTACTGGCCGCACATGAGACGAGATGTGGAGAAGCTATGTGCCAAATGCATTACATGTCTGAAAGCCAAGTCCAGGTTACATCCTAACGGTTTATACATGCCTTTACCAATTCCTAATGCACCATGGGTGGACATTTCTATGGACTTTGTTCTAGGCTTGCCTAAGATACACCACAAAGATTCCATTTTTGTAGTGGTAGACAGGTTCTCCAAGATGGCACATTTCATACCATGTGCAAAGACCAACGATGCAACACAAACGGCTGATCTATTCTTTAAGGAGGTTGTGCGCTTACATGGAGTGCCAAGAACGATAGTTTCTGATCGTGACACCAAGTTTCTAAGCCATTTCTGGAAGACATTGTGGAAGAAGCTTGGCACCAAGCTCTTATTCTCTACAACTTGCCATCCTCAGACAGATGGGCAAACCGAGGTAGTAAACCGAACACTCTCCACCTTGTTGAGAGCTACGGTTGGTAAGAATCTTAAGAATTGGTTGAGTTGTTTACCTTTCATTGAATTCGCTTATAATCATGCCAAACACTCTGCTACTGACCATTCTCCCTTTGAAGTTGTGTATGGATTTAATCCTATTACCCCTTTAGATCTTATCACTTTGCCACAAGCTATCTATTCAAGTCCAGATGCAGAGACCAAAGCCAACTTCGTAAAGAAGCTCCACCAACAAGTGAAAGAGAGCTTGGAGAAGAAGACCGAAGTGTATAGGTCCAAGGCTAACAAAGGGCGAAAGGAGCTTACATTTGAGCCTGGAGACTGGGTGTGGCTACACATGAGACATGAGCGATTTCCCACACAAAGAAAATCCAAGCTTGCACCAAGAGGAGATGGACCATTCCGAGTTTCAGAAAAGATCAATGACAATGCCTACAAGCTGGAGCTGCCAGGTGAGTACAATGTGTCTACAACTTTTAATGTTGCTGATCTAGTTCCTTATGATGCAGATGAAACTGTTCTGAGGTCAGAACCTTCTCAAGGGGGAGGGAATGATGAGGTCATCGAAGCTCAAGTACCCATAGTGAGACAAGGACCACGGACCAGGTCAGGAACTAGAGTACTAAGAGAAGAATTCAACCAAGCTATTGAAGCTCTACTAAGCATTCAAGACAAGGAGGACAACAACTTCAAGACTACGGTCCAAGACCATGAAGAGGAAGCTTATACAATTCAAGTCGGACCAACTAATGGAATAGCTCTTCTCCAAACCAACAAGGAACTTTCCTTATTCACCATCACGCCAACTTAAGGGCCAAGCCAAGGTGAGCGGTTCAATTTGATTATTTGTCTAACTAGTTTCTTGTCTTTGGTTTATTTCAGGTTCGGTTATTAGCATAGGTTTATTTTAATTTCTTAGTCTTTGTTTTGGTCATGGCCGAGTCTGTTGTTGCCATTTATAGAAAGTCCTAGTAGAGTCAGTGTATTGTCGTTTTGCTTCAAGACCCCTAGAAGGGCAAAGCTGCATTGGACTCTTATAAAGTCCCCTCTAAGCAGCTGTGTATTTTTTAACCTAGATCAATAAACAACCGAACTTTCTTCTTCATTGAAGCAGCCGCAAGCTCTTGTTCTTGCAAAGAGAGATCGTGTGAAGCCATCTCTTGTTCTGTCTTATCAAAGCTTAGTCCATAAAGCTTTGTGGTGACATCGATTCCACCTTGTTCTCTTGTCCATTCCATCCAACGACTTAACCAGAGAGAGTTACACAACCAACTGGTCAAGTTCCATCATCAATCCACTTCGTATCCATTCCTTGTTCGAGTTGGGAGAGTTACACAACCAACAGCTCGGATCCATCAACCTATCCTAGCCCTTGTGCCCGTATCAAAATATCCTGAAAACACACATCCGTAGGTGAGAATATAGCAAGACAATTTAAGTCTGTTGTTACCCTTTTCACAGATAGCAAGTTGGAGGTGAAGCTAGGCAATAGAATGCTTTAGATTTTTGATCAAATAAGTTTAATTCTCCTATTCCTTTAACTGGAACCTTTGTTACATTTGCAATCACAACATGTCCTTCAACAGGTTGTATATTGCCAATCAAATTACTATCACTAATCATGTGATGAGAAGCGCCTGAATCTACTATCAAGGGCTTGTTACCATACGCATGTAAAGATTTTCCTTCATGACTAATGTCTTTAAGCATATGATTTATCAATGTCCTCAAACGCATAAAAGGATCTACCAAGAGTGTTACCGGATTCCTTAAGAGCTTTGATGAGAGCATTCAGATCAGCCTTGGTCACGAACTGAGATGAGGCAGCTAAAGCTGCTCCCTCTCCCTCGTTTGGGCGTGTGGATGATCCTCTTCTTGCTCAGCTATCCGGTTTTCCCTCAGCTTCTTCACTTGCGAAGCTTGCCTTTGCATCCCTCCATTTGTTAGGCTTGAGATGGGGGTGCAAGATCCAGCATTTCTCCTTGACATGCCCTTCTTTCTTGCAATGTTCACAATGAAGATTTTTTCTGTCTTTGCTTTTGTAAGTACCTTTGTTGGCTGTGGCTAACTCCCCTGATTAGCCGTGACCAGTTCACCTTTTCCTCCAAAGAGTCCTACTGAGCCTTGCTCTTTTTTAATCTTGGAGCAGACTTCTTCAAGACTTGGAAGCTTATCAGCTCGGAGAAGGTGCTTGATGAGGTCGTTGTAGTTTGGGTTTAAGGTAAACAGCAAAGCGAAGACTTTGTCTTGTTCTCTCCTCTCGTTGAGAGTCATTGGATCCAGAGGCTTGGCCTGAGCATTTCTAGCTCAGCCCACAGAGATCTGAACCTCCCAAAGTGTTTGGTGAACTCCATATCCTCTTGATGCAAGTCGTTGATAGCTTTCTTGACTTCAAAGACTCGGCTGAGATTGGAGGTATTTCCATATACTTTCTCAAATGTATCCCATAACTCTTTGGCAGTTTCACAGTATGAGTAAGCTTCCAGAGTTTCAGGGTTGAGAGAGCCTTGGAGCAAGGATAGAACCTTTTGGTCTTCTTGAAACCAATCACTCTCTTCAAAGGGAACAATCGTTCCATCTCTTGTGAGTTCTTCTTTGGATACTTCATTTGTGATATGGTTCCAAAGAGACGGCTGCACAAGGCAGTTCTTGTGGTTCTTGACCACAGCAAATAGTTAACTCCTTTGAGAGTCACATGGAGTGGTGCTTTTGTTGTAGACTTTGTTTCTTCCATGGATGAAGTTTCTTTTAGATCGCTGGATAATAACAAGTATCAACGATTGAGTAATTCAAAACAATACACTTCTTAAGAGCTCTCTCAAGGGTTTGAGCCTAGACTTTATGAATAACAAGAGTTTGAATATACTCTAGAAACAACAAGAACACAGAAGAACAAAGATAAGAAAGCGTTTTTGTTATGAACGGTTTGAATAGAGATTATGCGAACTGAATGATGAGAGTTTGAGAGGAGATGAGAGATTAGATACACAGGATAGAACCTGCCTCTGATACCATAAGGGATTATTGCGGAATTAATAGAGTATTACTTGAAGAATTTAAGTGAGGAAAAACGAGTTAGTGAAGAATCATAATGAAGAACATGAGAGAGATAGCTTAGAGCGAGAGAGGAGAAGTAAAGGATTAATGGTTCCTTAAGTGTATATTGATACAATGGTGATCACTCACCTTATATAGAAGAGAGGAGCGATCGTAGTACACTGAATGAAGAGGAGTACTTTACACAATAAACAAATAAAAAGTAGAGCATGTGCTTAAAGAAAGTAGATCAAGCACATGGAAGTGTAGACAGCATCATGGTGGTTTGTGTGATCGGTGCTCTCACATGGTGGTCTTTCCAACCGATCAAGGTAACTCCATTTACCTTCTTTACTTTCGTCCAAGGTAAGTTCCTTCTTACTTTCACTCTTTTACATTTCACTTCTTACTTTTTACTTCTTACTTTTACTGCACTCTTTTCACCTTGTTTAACACTCTCTTATTGGTTAGGATAGAAAAGTACATGTGATCTAGGTGTAATCACGCATTTGGCTCAACAAATGTGTACCTTATAAAAGCTTAGAAAGCATATTTGGGGTCCAAAAAATGTCCTATGAGGTTTCTAAACAAAACTATTTTCGCAAAACTTCTTATAAAGATAGAACGCGAAACATGGGATACAAGTTTGTGTTCCAAAAGAGCACTTTAATGTGTACCTTATAAAAGCTTAGAAAGCATATTTGGGGTCCAAATAATGTCCTATGAGGTTTCCAAACAAAACTATTTTCGTAAAACTTCTTATAAAGATAGAACGCGAAGCATGGGATACAAGTTTGTGTTCCAAAAGAGCACTTTAATCTGTACCTTATAAAAGCTTAGAAAGCATATTTGGGGTCCAAAAAATGTCCTATGAGGTTTCTAAACAAAACAATTTTCGCAAAACTTCTTATAAGATAGAACGCGAAGCATGGGATACAAGTTTGTGTTTCAAAAGAGTACTTAATGTGTACCTTATAAAAGCTTAGAAAGCATATTTGGGGTCCAAAAAATATCCTATGAGGTTTCCAAACAAAACTATTTTCGCAAAAATTCTTATAAAGATAGAACGCGAAGCATGGGATACAAGTTTGGTTGCAAAAGAGTACTTTAATGTGTACTTTATAAAACCTTAAAAAGCATATTTGGGGTCCAAAAAATGTCCTATGAGGTTTCCAAACAAAAACTATTTTCGCAAAACTTCTTAAAAGATAGAACGCGAAGCATGGGATACAAGTTTGTGTTCCAAAAGAGCACTTGAATGTGTACCTTATAAAAGCTTAGAAGCATATTTGGGGTCCAAAAAATGTCCTATGAGGTTTCTAAACAAAACTATTTTCGCAAAACTCTTATAAAGATAGAACGCGAAGCATGGGATACAAGTTTGTGTTGCAAAAGAGTACTTTAATGTGTACTTTATAAAACCTTAGAAAGCATATTTGGGGTCCAAAAAATGTCCTATGAGGTTTCCAAACAAAATTTTTCGCAAAACTTCTTATAAAGATAGAACGTGAAGCATGGGATACAAGTTTTCGTTCCAAAAGAGTACTTTAATGTGTACCTTATAAAACCTTAATGTGTACCTTATAAACCTTAGAAAGCATATTTGGGGTCCAAAAAATGTCCTATGAGGTTTCCAAACAAAAACTATTTTCGCAAAACTTCTTATAAAGATAGAACGAGAAGCATGGGATACAAGTTTGTGTTCAAAAGAGCACTTGAATGTGTACCTTAAAAGCTTAGAAAGCATATTTGGGGTCCCAAAATTGTCCTATGAGGTTTCAAACAAAACTATTTTCGCAAAACTTCTTATAAAGATAGAACGCGAAGCATGCGATACAAGCTTGTGTTCCAAAAGAGCACTTGAATGTGTACCTTATAAAAGCTTAGAAAGCATATTTGGGGTCCAAAAAATGTCCTATGAGGTTTCTAAACAAAACTATTTTCGCAAAACTTCTTATAAAGATAGAACGCGAAGCATGGGATACAAGTTTGTGTTCAAAAGAGTACTTAATGTGTACCTTATAAAAGCTTAGAAAGCATATTGGGGTCCAAAAATGTTTGAGGTTTCCAAACAAAACTATTTTCGCAAAACTCTTATAAAGATAGAACGCGAAGCATGAGATACAAGTTTGTGTTGCAAAAGAGCACTTTAATGTGTGCCTTCTAAAAGCTAGAAAGCATATTTGGGGTCAAATAATGTCCTATGATGATGTGGACATGGAACCGGACCAGCTAGAAACGATCATTCCTATTGTCAAAGATTCACCCATGACTCGATCCAAGACTAGACGACTCAGAGAAGGGTTCAATAGAGCTGTAGCTGCACTCATCAACACCCACGAGTTCCAATGTTTGAGGCCAGAACCACAAGAAGAGAACTCAACTAAGGAACCTGACCTCATCAAAGACTTTGCGCGACTAAACGTACAAGATGAGCAATGCCAAGTCAAGCAATGTGAGTCTATTCCTTTGGCAGGTACTAGAGTCATTAAGCAGCTAATATTCGAGTTGGAAGCTCAAGGAGAAGACAAGGAACGAGGTCCAAGATTGGACAAGAAGACTTCAAGGAAGAGCCAATCAAGACCGAACCACAAGACAACCGAACTAAGCTAACCCAAGGTAAAGTATTCTCAATATTAACGATTTGTGCAGGTAAAGGAGAGTCTCCCAGTGGCTAAGAGCTCGCCAACAACCTTAGTTCGAGTCCTAGTAGAGTCTTTTTATTTGTTTAAGTTCGGACAATGTTTCCTTTTGTTTTGTTTTTGCATTTTCGAATTGTATCATTTCCTTTTCTGTTGAGTCGGCCTTAGGGCTAGCTGATAGAGCTATTATAAAGCTCCCTTGCAGCCGTGTATTCTTTTTAACTACTATCAATAAAATAACGCAGTTCAACCTAGTTCTTAGCCGCCGCCTAAGAAAGTGTTCTTGCTTGTTCTTGTGTGAAGGAGAGTAGCCAAGAGAAGCGTTGCTGTATCAAGGAGTCTTTCATCCTCCTTGTGGTGCCATCGATCCATCATCAACCTCCATCAACCGTTCCTTCAAGAGAGAGCCTTCGTGCCAGCTTGAGGAATCCATATCAACTTCAAGCCTTGCGTCCCAAGTCTTGTCGAACCATCATCCATCCAACAACCATCACGAGAGAGCGTCAAAGCCAGCGTGTGGTTCCATCCTCCCCCTTGATCCAGACCGCATATAAGTCTCACCACCGAGTCTTATATCATTTTGGTATCAGAGCCAAAGGTTCCACCTTTGGTTTTCTATCCTTTACGATCTCCTGTTCTTCTTTGTGTTTTTGTTTAGATCAGTTGATTTAGTTCTGTCTTTTGCTTTTCGTTCTTGTTTAGATCTTATTCAAAAAAAAAAAAAAAAAAAAAAAAATATAACCATAGTTTGAGTTTTTGTTGCGGTTTGTCTAAGAGTAGATTTCGGGTTGTTCTTTGTTCTTGGAGTGTTATCGCTTGTGGTTTAGGTTGCTAGATCTTTGTAGCCTCCTTAGCCGCCGAGTTTGTCACCCTAGGATTGATAGATCAAGTCGAGTCGAGTTCTAGGTTTGCCTTTCTTGTTTTAAGCTATTCCTTTTTGGTTTTGTCAAGTATCCTTTTCCTTTATTTCTTTCCGAGTTCGTTGTTTTTATTTCTACTCTTGTTTTACTTGTCTTTTCTTTTATTTTCTGTGGTATTTTTAACCGTTTGTTGAAGTGTTGCAAGGACATATGGGGGACGGAGCACCACCAGACGCCATGATGCAAATGCTAGCTGCTTTGCGTGAGGAGATGAGGCACGTGGGACAACAAGTTGGCACATTGCGAACTGAGTTTGGTGAACGCATTGGACGCTTGGAACAACCTAGGCGAGGACCCATACGAGGCAATCCCATTGTACAACCACGCCAAGAACATGAAGAAGATGATCAAACTGATCAAGAAGAGGATCCACCCGACGGTTATAGGAGAAATAACCAGAGGAGACACGAACCTTATAGGAGAAACCAAGGCCGAGATGATGATGTCCGAGACAACAAGTATGGTATTAAACTAACTCCTCCTACTTTTGCAGGAAAGTCTGATCCCGAAGCTTACCTAGATTGGGAAAGGAGACTAGAGCACATCTTTGAGTGCTACGGATACAATGAGAGGAAGAAGGTAGCTGTGGCAGCAGCTCAATTGACCGAGAACGCTCTAGCTTGGTGGGATAGAACCGTAGCCGAGAGAGAGAAGGAGGCAACGTTTTGGACCCATACTAGCTTGGCTAGACATGAAAAGCCTTCTAAGGGCTAGGTACATTCCTGAACACTTCCATAGAGATTTGCAAAAACGATTTCGTAAGTTGTCTCAGGGAACAAGAAGTGTGGAGGATTACTTTGAAGAATTCGAGAAGCTGATGAACTCTTTGGAGCTAGAAGAATCCGAGGAGGCTCTTATGGCGCAATTCATTGATGGCTTGCAAGACAGGATAGCTAGGAAAGTGGAGAGAGCTCAGTACAATGGACTCTACGAATTGCTACATTTGGCTGTCATGACCGAGCAGCAGATTAAGCGCAAGACATCACTTAGCCAACGAAACCGAAACTCACAACCGTGGGTTGCAAGCACTTCCAAAACTCAAGACAAGGGCAAAGCGGTTGAGATAGATTCTCGATTCAAGAGCAAAACCAATGAGACTCCCAAACCAAACCGTGGAGAGCAAGGTAAGTTCCCTAGTACTCAATCAAGGACCCGTGACATTATTTGTTTTAAGTGTCAGGGAAGAGGTCACATGGCTAGAGATTGCCCCAACCAACGCGTGATGCTCATTACTTCTACTGGAGATTATGAGACTGAAGATGAGAACGAGCTGAATCTAACTGATCAAGAGGAAGATCTTGTATATCCGGATCATGGAGAACTCTTGGTCACTAGGCGTGTGCTAAGTGCTCAAGTAAACCCAACCGAGCAAGCACAAAGAGAGAACCTATTCCACACCAAATGCACCATCAAAGGCAAGGTATGTAGTTTGGTGATAGACGGTGGTTCTTGTACTAATGTTGCGAGTCAAGTTCTTGTGGATAAGCTAGGCTTGGAGCGAACCAAACATCCGAGACCTTATCCTCTTCAATGGCTCAATGAGAACGTGGAGTTGAAGGTCACTGAGCAAGTGGTGGTACCCTTTAGCATTGGCAACTACCAAGACGAGATCATGTGCGACATATTGCCCATGCAAGCTGGACACCTCCTACTTGGAAGGCCTTGGCAATTTGATCGAAGAGCCATACATGATGGACGCACCAACCATTACTCTTTACACACAATGGCCGTAAGTTCAATCTTGCGCCACTTAGTCCAACTGAAGTTCACGAGATGTATATCCACATGAACAAAGGACCTAAGGTAAGTAAACCAAGTCTCTATCTAACTTCGAGAGACGTTTGTAAGACCCTTGGTGCCAAGGGCACTGTGATACTAATGGTTTACAAAGAGTGTTTGAGAACAGGTACCAACGAGTTAAGAGTACCTTTAGAAGTTCAGACTTTGTTAGACAGGTTCCAAGATGTGTGTTCCGGAAGACATACCGCCTGGACTTCCTCCATCCGTGGCATAGAGCACCAGATTGATCTCGTGCCAGGCTCAGCCTTACCAAACAAGGCAGCATACCGTATGAACCCTGAAGAGTCTAAAGAACTAGAGAAACAAGTGCGAGACCTAATGGACAAGGGATACATACGTGAGAGCTTAAGCCCATGCGCAGTACCAGTCTTACTTGTACCTAAGAAAGATGGGACATGGAGGATGTGCGTGGACTGTAGAGCCATCAACAACATCACCATCAAGTATAGGCATCCTATCCCGCGCCTAGATGATATGCTTGATGAATTGAGTGGATCCACACTCTTCTCAAAGGTAGACTTGAAAAGCGGTTACCACCAAGTCCGAATGAAGGAAGGAGATGAGTGGAAGACTGCCTTCAAGACCAAGCAAGGGTTATATGAGTGGCTAGTCATGCCATTTGGTTTGACAAATGCACCAAGTACCTTCATGCGCCTTATGAACCAGGTTCTTCGAGCTTACATAAGTAAATTTGTAGTTGTCTATTTCGATGACATACTTATCTATAGTAAGAACCTAAGTGATCATCTACAACATCTTGAACTAGTGCTTAAAACACTTCGAAAGGAAGGTCTATATGCCAACCTTAAGAAGTGCACCTTTGTACTAATGAGCTTGTCTTTTTAGGATTTGTTGTTAGTGAACAGGGTTTAAGAGTGGATGAGGAGAAGATCAAAGCGATCAAGGAATGGCCTACACCAACAACAATCGGACATGTGAGAAGCTTCCACGGATTGGCTAGCTTCTATAGGAGATTTGTGCGCGACTTCAGTACTCTTGCTGCCCCTCTTACTGCTGTGATCAAGAAGAACGTGCCATTCTCATGGGGACCCTCGCAAGAAGCAGCTTTCAACACGCTAAAGGCGAAGCTGACTGAAGCACCGGTTCTTGCTCTACCAGACTTTGAAGAAATGTTTGAAGTAGAGTGTGATGCATCCGGACTGGGCATAGGAGCTGTGCTACACCAGAGAAGAAGACCAGTGGCATTCTTTAGTGAGAAACTGAGTGGAGCTACACTCAACTACCCAACATACGACAAGGAGCTATATGCATTGGTCCGCGCCTTAGAAACATGGCAACATTACTTGCTGTCCAAGGAGTTCATAATTCATACTGATCACGAGACCTTGAAGCATCTAAGAGGCCAAACTTCCTTGAAGAGACGACATGCCAAGTGGTTGGAGTTCATAGAAACGTTCCCTTATGCAATCAAGTACAAGAAAGGGAAGGAGAATGTGGTGGCTGATGCTTTGTCTAGGCGATTCATTCTCATATCTACCATGGAGGCCAAAGTACTTGGGTTTGAACACATGAAGGAGCTGTACAAGGATGATCCGGAGCTGGGAGAAGCTTATCAAGCATGCGGCAAAGGAGCTTTTGGATCTTTCTACTTACATGATGGCTATCTTTTCAGGGATAAGAGATTATGCATTCCTCAATGCTCAATGCGAGATTTGATACTCACGGAAGCACATGGAGGAGGACTTATGGGACATTTCGGTGTAGACAAAACACTGGCTGTGGTAGCTGATCATTTCTTTTGGCCACACTTGAAGAAGGACGTAGAGAAGCATTGCTCTAGATGTGTACCGTGTCACAAAGCCAAGTCCAGGTTACACCCACATGGCCTTTACTTACCCTTACCTATTCCTAACGCACCTTGGGTGGATGTGTCTATGGACTTTGTGTTAGGACTGCCCAAGATCAGACACAAGGATTCTATTCTTGTTGTTGTGGATCGTTTTTCCAAGATGGCACACTTCATTCCTTGTGACAAATCCAATGATGCTACACAAACCGCGGATTTGTTTTTCAAAGAAGTGGTACGCTTACATGGAGTGCCAAGGACCATAGTCTCTGACCGAGATACGAAGTTCCTCAGCCATTTCTGGAGGACCCTATGGAGAAAACTGGGAACCAAGTTGCTATTCTCCACGACTTGCCATCCTCAAACAGATGGACAAACAGAAGTGGTAAACCGTACTCTCTCTACACTTTTAAGAGTAACTCTGGGCGTAACTTAAAGACATGGTTAGATTGTTTGCCATTTATCGAATTTGCATATAACCATGCTACTCATTCTGCTACTAAGATGTCACCATTTGAAGTTGTTTATGGTTTTAATCCACTAACCCCACTTGATCTTACGCCAATTCCACAAATTGAGCAAGTTAATCTAGATGGTGTCAGGAAAAGTGAGTTTATAAGAAGCTTCATGAAAAGACTAGAGAAAACATCTTAAAGAAGACCGAGAACTACAAGAAGCAAGCTGATAAAGGACGCAAAGAGATGGTGTTTCAACCAGGAGAATGGGTGTGGTTACATTTCAGACAGGAGAGGTTTCCTAATCAAAGGAATTCCAAGCTTGCACCCCGTGGAGATGGTCCATTCCGAGTCTTGGAGCGTATCAACAACAATGCATACAAGCTGGAGCTGCCAGGTGAAATGAAAGTGTCTAATAGTTTTAATGTTACTGATCTATCTCCTTATGACGCAGAAGACACAGTTTTGAGGACAAAACCTTTAGAAGAGGGAGGGAATGATGTGGACATGGAACCGGACCAGCTAGAACCGATCATTCCTATTGTCAAAGATTCACCCATGACTCGATCCAAGACTAGACGACTCAGAGAAGGGTTCAATAGAGCTGTAGCTGCACTCATCAACACCCACGAGTTCCAATGTTTGAGGCCAGAACCACAAGAAGAGAACTCAACTAAGGAACCTGACCTCATCAAAGACTTTGCGCGACTAAACGTACAAGATGAGCAATGCCAAGTCAAGCAATGTGAGTCTATTCCTTTGGCAGGTACTAGAGTCATTAAGCAGCTAATATTCGAGTTGGAAGCTCAAGGAGAAGACAAGGAACGAGGTCCAAAGATTGGACAAGAAGACTTCAAGGAAGAGCCAATCAAGACCGAACCACAAGACAACCGAACTAAGCTAACCCAAGGTAAAGTATTCTCAATATTAACGATTTGTGCAGGTAAAGGAGAGTCTCCCAGTGGCTAAGAGCTCGCCAACAACCTTAGTTCGAGTCCTAGTAGAGTCTTTTTATTTGTTTAAGTTCGGACAATGTTTCCTTTTGTTTTGTTTTTGCATTTTCGAATTGTATCATTTCCTTTTCTGTTGAGTCGGCCTTAGGGCTAGCTGATAGAGCTATTATAAAGCTCCCTTGCAGCCGTGTATTCTTTTTTAACCTACTATCAATAAAATAACGCAGTTCAACCTAGTTCTTAGCCGCCGCCTAAGAAAGTGTTCTTGCTTGTTCTTGTGTGAAGGAGAGTAGCCAAGAGAAGCGTTGCTGTATCAAGGAGTCTTTCATCCTCCTTGTGGTGCCATCGATCCATCATCAACCTCCATCAACCGTTCCTTCAAGAGAGAGCCTTCGTGCCAGCTTGAGGAATCCATATCAACTTCAAGCCTTGCGTCCCAAGTCTTGTCGAACCATCATCCATCCAACAACCATCACGAGAGCCAGGTTCCATCCTCCCCCCCCTATCCAGACCGCGGAGTCTTTAGCGTCAAAGACAAGCGTGTGGTTAATCCTCCCCCTGATGATCCAGACCGCATATAAGTCTCACCACGAGTCTTATATCATTATGAGGTTTCCAAACAAAAACTATTAACCAAAACGTCTTATAAGACAGAACGCGAAGCATGGGATACAAGTTTGTGTTCCAAAAGAGCATTTTAATGTGTACCTTATAAAAGCTTAGAAAGCATTGGGGTCAAAAAGTGTCCTATGAGTTTCTAAACAAAATTTTTACGCAAAACTTTTTATAACGATAGAATGCGAAGCATGGATACAAGTTTGTGTTCCAAAAGAGCATTTTAATGTGAAACTTTTAAAAGCTTAGAAGCATATGTGGGGTCCAAAAAACTGTCCTATGAGGTTTCCAAACAAAACTATTTTCGCAATACTTCTATAAAAATAGAACGTGAAGCAGGGATACAAGTTTTGTTCCAAAAGAGCACTTTAATGTGTACCTATAATACCTAAATGTGTACCTTATAAACCTTAGAAAGCATATTGGGGTCAAAAAATGTCCTATGAGGTTTCCAAACAAAAACTATTTTCGCAAAAACTTTCTTATAAAGATAGACCGGAAGCATGGATACAAGTTTGTGTTCCAAAAGAGCACTTAATGTGTACCTTTAAAAGCTTAGAAAGCATATTGGGGTCCAACAAAATGTCCTATGAGGTTTCTAAACAAAACTATTTTCGCAAAAATTCTTATTATAAAGATAGAACGCGAAGCATGGGATACAAGTTTGTGTTCCAAAAGAGCACTTTAATGTTACCTTATAAAAGCTTAGAAAGCATTTTGGGGTCCAAAAAATGTCCTATGAGTTTCTAAACAAAATTATTTACGCAAAACTTTTATAAAGATAGAATGCGAAGCATGGCATACAAGTTTGTGTTCCAAAAGAGCATTTTAATGTGAAACTTTAAAAAGCTTAGAATGCATATTTGGGGTCAAAAAATGTCCTATGAGGTTTCCAAACAAAACTATTTTCGCAAACTCTTATAAAAATAGAACATGAAGCATGGGATACAAGTTTTGTTCCAAAAGAGCACTTTAATGTGTACCTTACCTAATGTGTACCTTTAAACCTTAGAAAGCATTTGGGTCCAAAAAATGTCCTATGAGGTTTCTAACAAAACTATTTTCGCAAAACTTCTAGAAAGATAGAACGCGAAGCATGGGATACAAGTTTGTGTTCCAAAAGAGCACTTTAATGTGTACCTTCTAAAAGCTTAGAAGCATATTGGGGTCCAAAAAATGTCCTATGAGTTTCAAACAAAACTATTTTTCGTAAAACTTCTTACAAAGATAGAACGCGAAGCATGGGATACAAGTTTGTGTTCCAAAAGAGCACTTTAATGTGTACTTATAAAAGCTTAGAAAGCATATTTGGGTCCAAAAAAAGTCCTATGAGGTTTCCAACAAAACTATTTTCGCAAAACTTCTTATTAAGATAGAATGCGAAGCATGGGATACAAGTTTCTGTTCAAAAGAGTACTTAATGTGTACCTTATAAAAGTTAGAAAGTATATTTGGGTCCAAAAAATGTCTTATGGTTTCTAAACAAAATATTTTCGCAAAACTTCTTATAAAGATAGAACGCGAAGCATGGGATACAAGTTTGTGTTTCAAAAGAGTACTTAATGTGTACCTTATAAAAGCTTAGAAAGCATATTTGGGGTTCAAAAAATGTCCTATGAGGTTCCAAACAAAACTTTTTCGCAAAACTTCTTATAAAGATAGAACGCGAAGCATGGGATACAAGTTTCTGTTTCAAAAGAGTACTTTAATGTGTACCTTATAAAAGCTTAGAAAGCATATTTGGGGTCCAAAAAATGTCCTATGAGGTTTCTAAACAAAACTATTTTCGCAAAACTTCATATAAAGATAGAACGCGAAGCATGGGATACAAGTTGTGTTCCAAAAGAGAACTTTAATGTGTACCTTCAAGCTTAGAAGCATATTTGGGGTCTAAAAAATGTCCTATGAGATTTCTAAACAAAACTATTTTCGTAAAACTTCTTATAAAGATAGAACGCGAAGCATGGGATACAAGTTTGTGTTCCAAAAGAGCAATTTAATGTGTACCTTATAAAAGCTTAGAAAGCATATTTGGGGTCCAAAAAATGTCCTATGAGGTTTCTAAACAAAACTATTTTCGCAAAACTTCTTATAAAGATAGAACGCGAAGCATGGGATACAAGTTTGTGTTTCAAAAGGGCACTTAAATGTGTACCTTATAAAAGCTTATAAAGTATATTTGGGGGTCCAAAAAATGTCCTATGAGGTTTCTAAACAAACTATTTTCGCAAAACTTCTTATAAAGATAGAACGCGAAGCATGGGATACAAGTTTGTGTTGCAAAAGAGTACTTTAATGTGTACTTTATAAAACCTTAAAAAGCATATTTGGGGTCCAGAAAAGGTCCTATGAGGTTTCCAAACAAAACTATTTTCGCAAAACTTCTTATAAAGATAGAACGCGAAGCATGGGATACAAGTTTGTGTTCCAAAAGAGCACTTGAATGTGTACCTTATAAAAGCTTAGAAGCATTTTGGGGTCCAAAAAATGTCCTATGAGGTTTCTAAACAAAACTATTTTCGCAAAACTTCTTATAAAGATAGAACGCGAAGCATGGGATACAAGTTTGTGTTGCAAAAGAGTACTTTAATGATGCAACCATCACTTGGAGAACACAGTCAACTCACCTAGAGTTCACCTCGAAGAATAATCATTAAAAGGAGTTCATATGAAGAGATATTGAAGATACAACTTGAAGATCTCAATGAACCCGCTGGAGACATGCGCCCACTCATAAAATCATTCCGGTCAAACGACGACGAATCAAGCAATAAATCCAAATGTTTTGGATTCTCAGCTCAAATGGAAGCCAGGAAAATTGGGTTAACATCAAACCGAATTCATACATGGAAGTTACGGATTTTTACAATATGGCAAACCGGTTTCCGACCCTCATTCGCGACAAGGCCAAAGATTGATATGCACAGCCCAACTGACTCAATATCTCGACCTCAGACCACTTGGAGATTATTATTGGGTCTTCATTGTTCATCAAGCCCAAGATCAGAAGAAACAACCATCGGATCCTCAAGATATGCCCGTTTTCCCAAAACGGGTTGACCTGGTTCCATTCATGGAAAGTTCTCAACCTAATGGGTTTAGGAGCGTGATGCATGCGTTTACAGCTCCAAGTGGCCTCCTAGAAGTCATGGATTCATGCCAAGTTGTCTAGATACAAGGAACCTTCACAACTTCCTCATTTGGCCAACATTCAAGCATTAAAGAGCATATCAATCAAGCAATTGATTGATTCATAATTTGTTAATTATTTGATTTATTCCCTTTGTAAAAAACGTGTAAGAGCTCTTTATAAGCTCATTCATTTTATTTGTAAAGGACGACCCCCCTTTTTGAATGAATTAAGTTATGAGAATATTATCTCTTCTAAGCTTTGTGCTTATTTTCTGAATTTAAGTCTCTTGTGTGTGATTCCTTGAGACTAAATTTGTGTTTTCTTATCACAAAGGCTTTCACACCTTTGAGTGGCGAACTTCGACTCATCTTCACATCATTCAACCGGATCTCTTTCGAAAGAGTAGCTCATTCGAACCGATCCTCCACAAACCCTTGTCTAGTCTTTTGGTTCGAGACATCCGAGTGTACAAGCCGTGAAGACAGCCTCGTGCTTGTATCATTTTGGTATCAGAGCTAAAAGCTCATATCCATTTTTTTTTTCTCTCATTATTTTCTTGCAAAAAAAAAATAACAAAAGAATTTATATTTTTCCCTGCAATTTTATTAATTCGGATTTTTTATTTTATTTATAAAAAAAGAATTCTTGGATTTGTTTGGTTTTATTCAAAAAAAAAATTAAAAAAAGTTTTTCAAATGGCCATTCAAAATTCTCTTTTTCAAATGATTAACTTGATAAATTTTGATGAGGCAAAAGCAATGTGTGCTGAGATTCTGGATCCATCGATGGCACACCTTGATCACATGTCTGATTCTTTGTTTTGAGGACAAAACCTTTTCAAGAGGGAGAGAATGATGCAACCATCACTTGGAGAACACAGTCAACTCACCTAGAGTTCACCTCGAAGAATAATCAGTTAAAAAGGAGTTCATATGAAGAAGATATTGAAGATACAACTTGGAAGATCTTCAATGAACCCGCTGGAGACATGCGCCCACTCATAAAATCATTCCGGTCAAACGACGACGAATCAAGCAATAAATCCAAATGTTTTGGATTCTCAGCTCAAATGGGAAGCCAGGAAAATTGGGTTAACATCAAACCGAATTCATACATGGAAGTTACGGATTTTACAATATGGCAAACCGGTTTCCGACCCTCATTCGCGACAAGGCCAAAGATTGATATGCACAGCCCAACTGACTCAATATCTCGACCTCAGACCACTTGGAGATTATTATTGGGTCTTTCATTGTTCCATCAAGCCCAAGATCAGAAGAAACAACATCGGATCCTCAAGATATGCCCGTTTTCCCAAAACGGTTGACCTGGTTCCATTCATGGAAAGTTCTCAACCTAATGGGTTTAGGAGCGTGATGCATGCTTTCTACAGCTCCAAGTGGCCTCCTAGAAGTCATGGATTCATGCCAAAGTTGTCTAGATACAAGGAACCTTCACAACTTCCTCATTTGGCCAACATTCAAGCATTAAAGAGCATATCAATCAAGCAATTGATTGATTCATAATTTATGTTAATATTTGATTTATTCCCTTTGTAAAAAACGTGTAAGAGCTCTTTATAAGCTCATTCATTTTATTTGTAAAGGACAGACCCCCTTTTTGAATGAATTAAGTTATGAGAATATTATCTCTTCTAAGCTTTGTGCTTATTTTCTGAATTTAAGTCTCTTGTGTGTGATTCTTGAGACTAAATTGTGTTCTTATCACAAAGGCTTTCACACCTTTGAGTGGCGAACTTCGACTCATCTTCACATCATTCAACGGATCTCTTTCGAAAGAGTAGCTCATTCGAACCGATCCTCCACAAACCCTTGTCTAGTCTTTTGGTTCGAGACATCCGAGTGTACAAGCCGTGAAGACAGCCTCGTGCTTGTATCATTAATGTGTACTTTATAAAACCTTAGAAAGCATATTTGGGGTCCAAAAAATGTCCTATGAGGTTTCCAAACAAAACTATTTTCGCAAAACTTCTTATAAAGATAGAACGTGAAGCATGGGATACAAGTTTTCGTTCCAAAAGAGCACTTTAATGTGTACCTTATAATACCTTATGTGTACCTTATAACCTTAGAAAGCATATTTGGGGTCCAAAAAATGTCCTATGAGTTTCCAAACAAAACTATTTTCGCAAAACTTCTTATAAAGATAGAACGGGAAGCATGGGATACAAGTTTGTGTTCCAAAAGAGCACTGAATGTGTACCTTAAAAAAGCTTAGAAAGCATATTTGGGGTCCCAAAATTGTCCTATGAGGTTTCAAAACAAAACTATTTTCGCAAAACTTCTTATAAAGATAGAACGCGAAGCATAGGATACAAGCTTGTGTTCCAAAAGAGCACTTTAATGTGTACCTTATAAAAGCTTAGAAAGCATATTTGGGGTCCAAAAATGTCCTATGAGGTTTCTAAACAAAACTATTTTCGCAAAAGTTCTTATAAAGATAGAACGCGAAGCATGGGATACAAGTTTGTGTTTCAAAAGAGTACTTTAATGTGTACCTTATAAAAGCTTAGAAAGCATATTGGGGTCCAAAAAATGTCCTATGAGGTTTCCAAACAAAACTATTTTCGCAAAACTTCTTAAAGATAGAACGCGAAGCATGAGATACAAGTTTGTTGCAAAAGAGTACTTTAATGTGTACCTTATAAAACCTTAGAAAGCATATTTGGGGTCCAAAAAATGTCCTATGAGGTTTCCAAACAAAACTATTAACGCAAAACGTCTTATAAAGACAGAACGCGAAGCATGGGATACAAGTTTGTGTTCCAAAAGAGCACTTTAACGTGTACCTTATAAAAGCTTAGAAAGCATATTTGGGGTCCAAAAAGTGTCCTATGAGGTTTCTAAACAAAACTATTTACGCAAAACTTTTTATAAAGATAGAACGCGAAGCATGGGATACAAGTTTGTGTTCCAAAAGAGCATTTTAATGGGCAACTTTTAAAAACTTAGAATGCATATTTGGGGTCCAAAAAATGTCCTATGAGGTTTCCAAACAAAACTATTTTCGCAAAAATTCTTATAAAAATAGAACGTGAAGCATGGGATACAAGTTTTCGTTCCAAAAGAGCACTTTATGTGTACCTTATAATACCTAATGTGTACCTTATAAACCTTAGAAAGCATATTTGGGGTCCAAAAAATGTCCTATGAGGTTTCCAAACAAAAACTATTTTCGCAAAACTTCTTAAAGATAGAACGCGAAGCATGGGATACAAATTTGTGTTCCAACAGAGCACTTTAATGTGTACCTTAAAAAAGCTTAGAAAGCATATTTGGGGTCCAAAAAATGTCCTATGAGGTTTCTAAACAAAACTATTTTCGCAAAATTCTTATAAAGATAGAACGCGAAGCATGGGATACAAGTTTGTGTTCCAAAAGAGCACTTTAATGTTACCTTATAAAGCTTAGAAAGCATTTTTGGGGTCCAAAAAGTGTCCTATGAGGTTTCTAAACAAAACTATTTACGCAAAACTTTTTATAAAGATAGAACGCGAAGCATGGGATACAAGTTTGTGTTCCAAAAGAGCATTTTAATGGGCAACTTTTAAAAGCTTAGAATGCATATTTGGGGTCCAAAAATGTCCTATGAGGTTTCCAAACAAAACTATTTTCGCAAAAATTCTTATAAAAATAGAACGTGAAGCATGGGATACAAGTTTTCGTTCCAAAAGAGCACTTTAATGTGTACCTTATAATACCTAAATGTGTACCTTATAAACTTAGAAAGCATATTTGGGGTCCAAAAATGTCCTATGAGGTTTCTAAACAAAACTATTTTCGCAAAACTTCTTAGAAAGATAGAACGCGAAGCATGGGATACAAGTTTGTGTTCCAAAAGAGCACTTTAATGTGTACCTTCTAAAAGCTTAGAAGCATATTTGGGGTCCAAATAATGTCCTATGAGGTTTCCAAACAAAACTATTTTCGTAAAACTTCTTACAAAGATAGAACGCGAAGCATGGTATACAAGTTTGTGTTCCAAAAGAGCACTTTAATGTGTACCTTATAAAAGCTTAGAAAGCATATTTGAGGTCCAAAAAATGTCCTATGAGGTTCCAAACAAAACTATTTTCGCAAAACTTCTTATTAAGATAGAATGCGAAGCATGGGATACAAGTTTCTGTTCAAAAGAGTACTTAAATGTGTACCTTATAAAAGCTTAGAAAGTATATTTGGGTCCAAAAAATGTCTTATGAGGTTTCTAAACAAAACTATTTTCGCAAAACTTCTTATAAAGATAGAACGCGAAGCATGGGATACAAGTTTGTGTTTCAAAAGAGTACTTTAATGTGTACCTTATAAAAGCTTAGAAAGCATATTTGGGGTCCAAAAAATGTCCTATGAGGTTTCCAAACAAAACTATTTTCGCAAAACTTCTTATAAAGATAGAACGCGAAGCATGGGATACAAGTTTCTGTTTCAAAAGAGTACTTTAATGTGTACCTTATAAAAGCTTAGAAAGCATATTTGGGGTCCAAAAAATGTCCTATGAGGTTTCTAAACAAAACTATTTTCGCAAAACTTCATATAAAGATAGAACGCGAAGCATGGATACAATTTGTGTTCCAAAAGAGAACTTTAATGTGTACCTTCTAAAAGCTTAGAAGCATATTTGGGGTCCAAATAATGTCCTATGAGGTTTCCAAACAAAACTATTTTCGTAAAACTTCTTATAAAGATAGAACGCGAAGCATGGGATACAAGTTTGTGTTCCAAAAGAGCAATTTAATGTGTACCTTATAAAAGCTTAGAAAGCATATTTGGGGTCCAAAAAATGTCCTATGAGGTTTCTAAACAAAACTATTTTCGCAAAACTTCATATAAAGAGAACGCGAAGCATGGGATACAAGTTTGTGTTTCAAAAGGGCACTTAAATGTGTACCTTATAAAAGCTTATAAAGTATATTTAGGGTCCAAAAAATGTCCTATGAGGTTTCCAAACAAAACTATTTTCGTAAAACTTCTTATAAAGATAGAACGCGAAGCATGGGATACAAGTTTGTGTTTCAAAAGAGTACTTAAATGTGTACCTTATAAAAGCTTAGAAAGCATATTTGTGGTCCAAAAAATGTTCTATGAGGTTTCTAAACAAAACTATTTTCGCAAAACTTCTTAGAAAGATAAAACGCGAAGCATGGGATACAAGTTTGTGTTCCAAAAGAGCACTTTAATGTGTACCTTCTAAAAGCTTAGAAGCATATTTGGGGTCCAAATAATGTCCTATGAGGTTTCCAAACGAAACTATTTTCGTAAAACTTCTTATAAAGATAGAACGCGAAGCATGGTATACAAGTTTGTGTTCCAAAAGAGCACTTTAATGTGTACCTTATAAAAGCTTAGAAAGCATATTTGAGGTCCAAAAAATGTCCTATGAGGTTTCCAAACAAAACCATTTTCGCAAAACTTCTTATAAAGATAGAACGCGAAGCATGGGATACAAGTTTGTGTTTCAAAAGAGTACTTTAATGTGTACCTTATAAAAGCTTAGAAAGTATATTTGGGGTCCAAAAAATGTCCTATGAGGTTTCTAAACAAAACCATTTTCGCAAAACTTCTTATAAAGATAGAACGCGAAGCATGGGAGACAAGTTTGTGTTCCAAAAGAGCACTTTAATGTTTACCTTATAAAAGCTTAGAAAGCATATTTGGGGTACAAAAAATGTCCAATGAGGTTTCCAAACAAAACCATTTTCGCAAAACTTCTTATAAAGATAGAACGCGAAGCATGGGATACAAGTATGTGTTTAAAAAGAGTACTTTAATGTGTACCTTATAAAAGCTTAGAAAGCATATTTGGGGTCCAAAAAATGTCCTATGAGGTTTCCAAACAAAACTATTTTCGCAAAACTTCTTATAAAGATAGAACGCGAAGCATGGGATACAAGTTTGTGTTCCAAAAGAGCACTTTAATGTGTACCTTCTAAAAGCTTAGAAGCATATTTGGGGTCCAAAAAATGTCCTATGAGGTTTCCAAACAAAACTATTTTCGTAAAACTTCTTACAAAGATAGAACGCGAAGCATGGGATACAAGTTTGTGTTCCAAAAGAGCACTTTAATGTGTACCTTATAAAAGCTTAGAAAGCATATTTGGGGTCCAAAATATGTCCTATGAGGTTTCTAAACAAAACTATTTTCGCAAAACTTCTTATAAAGATAGAACGCGAAGCATGGGATACAAGTTTGTGTTCCAAAAGAGCACTTTAATGTGTACCTTATAAAACCTTAGAAAGCATATTTGGGGTCCAAAAAATGTCCTATGAGGTTCCCAACAAAACTATTTTCGCAAAACTTCTTATAAAGATAGAACGCGAAGCATGGATACAAGTTTGTGTTGCAAAAGAGCACTTTAATGTGTGCCTTCTAAAAGCTTAGAAAGCATATTGGGGTCCAAAAATGTCCTATGAGGTTTCCAAACAAAACTATTTCGCAAAACGTCTTATAAAGAAGAACGCGAAGCATGGGATACAAGTTTGTGTTCCAAAAGAGCATTTTAATGTGTACCTTATAAAGCTTAGAAAGCATTTTTGGGGTCCGAAAAATGTCCTATGAGGTTTCCAAACAAAATTATTTACGCAAAACTTTTTATAAAGATAGAATGTGAAGCATGGGATACAAGTTTGTCGTTCCAAAAGAGCACTTTAATGTGTACCTTTATAAATGTGTACCTTATAAAACCTTAGAAAGCATATTTGGGGTCCAAAAAATGTCCTATGAGGTTTCCTAACAAAACTATTTTTTCGCAAAACTTCTTATAAAGATAGAACGGGAAGCATGGGATACAAGTTTGTGTTCCAAAAGAGCACTTGAATGTGTACCTTAAAAAAGCTTAGAAAGCATATTGGGGTCCAAAAAAATGTCATATGAGGTTTCCAAACAAAACTATTTTCGCAAACTTCTTATAAAAATAGAACGTGAAGCATGGGATACAAGTTTGTGTTCCAAAAGAGCACTTTAATGTGTACCTTATAATACCTAAATGTGTACCTTATAAAACCTTAGAAGCATATTTGGGGTCCAAAAAATGTCCTATGAGGTTTCTAACAAAACTCTTTTCGCAAAACTTCTTATAAAATAGAACGGAAGCATGGGATACAAGTTTGTGTTCCAAAAGAGCACTTTAATGTGTACCTTAAAAAAGCTTAGAAAGCATATTTGGGGTCCAAAAAATGTCCTATGAGGTTTCTAAACAAAACTATTTTCGCAAAACTTCTTATAAAGATAGAACGCGAAGCATGGGATACAAGTTTGTGTTCCAAAAGAGCACTTTAATGTGTACCTTATAAAAGCTTAGAAAGCATATTTGGGGTCCAAAAATGTCCTATGAGGTTTCCAAACAAAACCATTTTCGCAAAACTTCTTATAAAGATAGAACGCGAAGCATGGGATACAAGTTTGTGTTTCAAAAGAGTACTTTAATGTGTACCTTATAAAAGCTTAGAAAGTATATTTGGGGTCCAAAAAATGTCCTATGAGGTTTCTAAACAAAACTATTTTCGCAAAACTTCTTATAAAGATAGAACGCGAAGCATGGGATACAAGTTTGTGTTTCAAAAGAGTACTTTAATGTGTACCATATAAAAGCTTAGAAAGCATATTTGGGGTCCAAAAAATGTCCTATGAGGTTTCCAAACAAAACTATTTTCGCAAAACTTCTTATAAAGATAGAACGCGAAGCATGGGATACAAGTTTCTGTTTCAAAAGAGTACTTTAATGTGTACCTTATAAAAGCTTAGAAAGCATATTTGGGTCCAAAAAATGTCCTATGAGGTTTCTAAACAAAACTATTTTCGCAAAACTTCATATAAAGATAGAACGCGAAGCATGGATACAAGTTTGTGTTCCAAAAGAACTTTAATGTGTACCTTCTAAAAGCTTAGAAGCATATTTGGGGTCCAAATAATGTCCTATGAGGTTTCCAAACAAAACTATTTTCGTAAAACTTCTTATAAAGATAGAACGCGAAGCATGGGATACAAGTTTGTGTTCCAAAAGAGCAATTTAATGTGTACCTTATAAAAGCTTAGAAAGCATATTTGGGGTCCAAAAAATGTCCTATGAGGTTTCTAAACAAAACTATTTTCGCAAAACTTCATATAAAGATAGAACGCGAAGCATGGGATACAAGTTTGTGTTCCAAAAGAGCACTTTAATGTGTACCTTATAAAAGCTTAGAAAGCATATTTGGGGTCCAAAAATGTCCTATGAGTTTCCAAACAAAACTATTTTCGTAAAACTTCTTATAAAGATAGAACGCAAAGCATGGGATACAAGTTTGTGTTCCGAAAGAGCACTTTAATGTGTACCTTATAAAAGTTAGAAAGCATATTTGGGGTCCAAAAATGTCCTATGAGGTTTCAAAACAAAACCATTTTCGCAAAACTTCTTATAAGATAGAACGCGAAGCATGGGATACAAGTTTGTGTTTCAAAAGAGTACTTTAATGTGTACCTTATAAAAGCTTAGAAAGTATATTCGGGGTCCAAAAAATGTCCTATGAGGTTTCAAAACAAAACCATTTTCGCAAAACTTCTTATAAAGATAGAACGCGAAGCAGGGATACAAGTTTGTGTTCCAAAAGAGCACTTTAATGTTACCTTATAAAGCTTAGAAAGCATATTTGGGGTACAAAAAATGTCCAATGAGGTTTCCAAACAAAACCATTTTCGCAAAACTTCTTATAAAGATAGAACGCGAAGCATGGATACAAGTATGTGTTTTAAAAGAGTACTTTAATGTGTACCTTATAAAAGCTTAGAAAGCATATTTGGGGTCCAAAAATGTCCTATGAGGTTTCTAAACAAAACTATTTTCGCAAAACTTCTTAGAAAGATAGAACGCGAAGCATGGGATACAAGTTTGTGTTCCAAAAGAGCACTTTAATGTGTACCTTCTAAAAGCTTAGAAAGCATATTTGGGGTCCAAAATATGTCCTATGAGGTTTCTAAACAAAACTATTTTCGCAAAACTTCTTATAAAGATAGAACGCGAAGCATGGGATACAAGTTTGTGTTCCAAAAGGGCACTTTAATGTGTACCTTATAAAAGCTTAGAAAGCATATTTGGGGTCCAAAAAATGTCCTATGAGGTTTCCAAACAAAACTATTTTCGCAAAACTTCTTATAAAGATAGAACGCGAAGCATGGGATACAAGTTTGTGTTCCAAAAGGAAACTTTAATGTGTACCTTCTAAAAGCTTAGAAAGCATTTTTGGGGTCCAAAAAGTGTCCTATGAGTTTCTAAACAAAATTATTTACGCAAAACTTTTTATAAAGATGAATCGAAGCATGGATACAAGTTTGTGTTCCAAAAGAGCATTTTAATGTGAACTTTTTAAAACTTAGAATGCATATTTGGGTGTCCAAAAAATGTCCTATGAGGTTTCCAAACAAAACTATTTTCGCATACTTCTTATAAAATAGAACGTGAAGCATGGGATACAAGTTTCTGTTTCAAAAGAGTACTTTAATGTGTACCTTATAAAAGCTTATAAGCATATTGGGGTCCAAAAAATGTCCTATGAGGTTTCTAAACAAACATATTTTCGCAAAACTTCATATAAAGATAGAACGCGAAGCATGGGATACAAGTTTGTGTTCCAAAAGAACTTTAATGTGTACCTTCTAAAAGCTTAGAAGCATATTTGGGGTCCAAATAATGTCCTATGAGGTTTCCAAACAAAACTATTTTCGTAAAACTTCTTATAAAGATAGAACGTGAAGCATGGGATACAAGTTTGTGTTCCAAAAGAGCAATTTAATGTGTACCTTATAAACCTTAGAAAGCATATTTGGGTCCAAAAATGTCCTATGAGGTTTCCAAACAAAACTCTTTTCGCAAAACTTCTTATAAAGATAGAACGGGAAATGGGATACAAGTTTGTGTTCCAAAAGAGCACTTGAATGTGTACCTTAAAAAGCTTAGAAAGCATATTTGGGTCCAAAAATGTCCTATGAGGTTTCCAAACAAAACCATTTTCGCAAAACTTCTTATAAAGATAGAACGCGAAGCATGGGATACAGTTTGTGTTTCAAAAGAGTACTTTAATGTGTACCTTATAAAAGCTTAGAAGTATATTCGGGGTCCAAAAATGTCCTATGAGGTTTCAAAACAAAACCATTTTCGCAAAACTTCTTATAAGATAGAACGCGAAGCATGGGATACAAGTTTGTGTTCCAAAGAGCACTTTAATGTTTACCTTATAAAAGCTTAGAAAGCATATTTGGGGTACCAAAAATGTCCAATGAGGTTTCCAAACAAAAACATTTTCGCAAAACTTCTTATAAAGATAGAACGCGAAGCATGGATACAAGTTTGTGTTTCAAAAGAGTACTTTAATGTGTACCTTATAAAAGCTTAGAAAGCATATTTGGGGTCCAAAAAATGTCCTATGAGGTTTCCAAACAAAACTATTTTCGCAAAACTTCTTAGAAAGATAGAACGCGAAGCATGGGATACAAGTTTGTGTTCCAAAAGAGCACTTTAATGTGTACCTTCTAAAAGCTTAGAAGCATATTTGGGGTCCAAATAATGTCCTATGAGGTTTCCAAACAAAACTATTTTCGTAAAACTTCTTACAAAGATAGAACGCGAAGCATGGGATACAAGTTTGTGTTCCAAAAGAGCACTTTAATGTGTACCTTATAAAAGCTTAGAAAGCATATTTGGGGTCCAAAATATGTCCTATGAGGTTTCTAAACAAAACTATTTTCGCAAAACTTCTTATAAAGATAGAACGCGAAGCATGGGATACAAGTTTGTGTTCCAAAAGAGCACTTTAATGTGTACCTTATAACCTTAGAAAGCATATTTGGGTCCAAAAAATGTCCTATGAGGTTTCCAAACAAAACCATTTTCGCAAAACTTCTTAAAGATAGAACGCGAAGCATGGGATACAAGTTTGTGTTGCAAAAGAGCACTTTAATGTGTGCCTTCTAAAAGCTTAGAAAGCATATTTGGGGTCCAAATAATGTCCTATGAGGTTTCCAAACAAAACTATTAACGCAAAACGTCTTATAAAGACAGAACGCGAAGCATGGGATACAAGTTTGTGTTCCAAAAGAGCACTTTAACGTGTACCTTATAAAAGCTTAGAAAGCATATTTGGGGTCCAAAAAGTGTCCTATGAGGTTTCTAAACAAAACTATTTACGCAAAACTTTTTATAAAGATAGAACGCGAAGCATGGGATACAAGTTTGTGTGTCCAAAGAGCATTTAATGTGAAACTTTTAAAAGCTTAGAATGCATATTTGGGGTCCAAAAAATGTCCTATGAGGTTTCCAAACAAAACTATTTTCGCAAAAATTCTTATAAAAATAGAACGTGAAGCATGGGATACAAGTTTTCGTTCCAAAAGAGCACTTTAATGTGTACCTTATAAAACCTTAATGTGTACCTTATAAACCTTAGAAAGCATATTTGGGGTCCAAAAAATGTCCTATGAGGTTTCCAAACAAAAACTATTTTCGCAAAACTTCTTATAAAGATAGAACGGAAGCATGGGATACAAGTTTGTGTTCCAAAGAGCACTTGAATGTGTACCTTAAAAAGCTTAGAAAGCATATTTGGGGTCCAAAAAATGTCATATGAGGTTTCTAAACAAAACTATTTTCGCAAAATTCTTATAAAAAGATAGAACGCGAAGCATGGGATACAAGTTTGTGTTCCAAAAGAGCACTTTAATGTGTACCTTATAAAAGCTTAGAAAGCATTTTTGGTGTCCAAAAAGTGTCCTATGAGGTTTCTAACAAAGTATTTACGCAAAACTTTTTATAAAGATAGAATGCGAAGCATGGGATACAAGTTTGTGTTCCAAAAGAGCATTTTAATGTGAAACTTTTAAAAGCTTAGAATGCATATTTGGGGTCCAAAAAATGTCCTATGAGTTTCCAAACAAAACTATTTTCGCAATACTTCTTATAAAAATATAACGTGAAGCATGGGATACAAGTTTTCGTTCCAAAAGAGCACTTTAATGTGTACCTTATAATACCTAATGTGTACCTTATAAACCTTAGAAAGCATATTTGGGTCCAAAAAATGTCCTATGAGGTTTCCAAACAAAACTCTTTTCGCAAAACTTCTTATAAAGATAGAACGGAAGCATGGGATACAAGTTTGTGTTCCAAAAGAGCACTTGAATGTGTACCTTAAAAAGCTTAGAAAGCATATTTGGGGTCCAAAAAATGTCCTATGAGGTTTCTAAACAAAACTATTTTCGCAAAAATTCTTATAAAGATAGAACGCGAAGCATGGGATACAAGTTTGTGTTCCAAAAGAGCACTTTAATGTGTACCTTATAAAAGCTTAGAAAGCATATTTGGGTCCAAAAAATGTCCTATGAGGTTTCCAAACAAAACCATTTTCGCAAAACTTCTTATAAAGATAGAACGCGAAGCATGGGATACAAGTTTGTGTTTCAAAAGAGTACTTAACTGTGTACCTTATAAAAGCTTAGAAAGTATATTTGGGGTCCAAAAAATGTCCTATGAGGTTTCTAAACAAAACTATTTTCGCAAAACTTCTTATAAAGATAGAACGCGAAGCATGGGATACAAGTTTGTGTTTCAAAAGAGTACTTTAATGTGTACCTTATAAAAGCTTAGAAAGCATATTTGGGGTCCAAAAAATGTCCTATGAGGTTTCCAAACAAAACTATTTTCGCAAAACTTCTTATAAAGATAGAACGCGAAGCATGGGATACAAGTTTCTGTTTCAAAAGAGTACTTTAATGTGTACCTTATAAAAGCTTAGAAAGCATATTTGGGGTCCAAAAAATGTCCTATGAGGTTTCTAAACAAAACTATTTTCGCAAAACTTCATATAAAGATAGAACGCGAAGCATGGGATACAAGTTTGTGTTCCAAAAGAGAACTTTAATGTGTACCTTCTAAAAGCTTAGAAGCATATTTGGGGTCCAAATAATGTCCTATGAGGTTTCCAAACAAAACTATTTTCGTAAAACTTCTTATAAAGATAGAACGCGAAGCATGGGATACAAGTTTGTGTTCCAAAAGAGCAATTTAATGTGTACCTTATAAAAGCTTAGAAAGCATATTTGGGGTCCAAAAAATGTCCTATGAGGTTTCTAAACAAAACTATTTTCGCAAAACTTCATATAAAGATAGAACGCGAAGCATGGGATACAAGTTTGTGTTTCAAAAGAGCACTAAATGTGTACCTTATAAAAGCTTATAAAGTATATTTGGGGTCCAAATAATGTCCTATGAGGTTTCCAAACAGAACTATTTTCGTAAAACTTCTTATAAAGATAGAACGCAAAGCATGGGATACAAGTTTGTGTTCCGAAAGAGCACTTTAATGTGTACCTTATAAAAGTTTAGAAAGCATATTTGGGGTCCAAATAATGTCCTATGAGGTTTCCAAACGAACTATTTTCGTAAAACTTCTTATAAAGATAGAACGCGAAGCATGGTATACAAGTTTGTGTTCCAAAAGAGCACTTTAATGTGTACCTTATAAAAGCTTAGAAGCATATTTGGGGTCCAAAAAATGTCATATGAGGTTTCTAAACAAAACTATTTTCGCAAAAATCTTATAAAGATAGAACGCGAAGCATGGGATACAAGTTTGTGTTCCAAAAGAGCACTTTAACGTGTACCTTATAAAAGCTTAGAAAGCATATTTGGGGTCCAAAAAGTGTCCTATGAGGTTTCTAAACAAAACTATTTACGCAAAACTTTTTATAAAGATAGAACGCGAAGCATGGGATACAAGTTTGTGTTCCAAAAGAGCATTTTAATGGGCAACTTTTAAAAGCTTAGAATGCATATTTGGGGTCCAAAAAATGTCCTATGAGGTTTCCAAACAAAACTATTTTCGCATACTTCTTATAAAAATATAACGTGAAGCATGGGATACAAGTTTTCGTTCCAAAAGAGCACTTTAATGTGTACCTTATAATACCTAAATGTGTACCTTATAAACCTTAGAAGCATTTTTGGGTCCAAAAAATGTCTATGAGGTTTCCAAACAAAACTCTTTTCGCAAAACTTCTTATAAAGATAGAACGGAAGCATGGGATACAAGTTTGTGTTCCAAAAGAGCACTTGAATGTGTACCTTATAAAAGCTTAGAAAGCATATTTGGGGTCCAAAAAATGTCCTATGAGGTTTCTAAACAAAACTATTTTCGCAAAAATTCTTATAAAGATAGAACGCGAAGCATGGGATACAAGTTTGTGTTCCAAAAGAGCACTTTAATGTGTACCTTATAAAAGCTTAGAAAGCATATTTGGGGTCCAAAAAATGTCCTATGAGGTTTCCAAACAAAACCATTTTCGCAAAACTTCTTATAAAGATAGAACGCGAAGCATGGGATACAAGTTTGTGTTTCAAAAGAGTACTTAAATGTGTACCTTATAAAAGCTTAGAAAGTATATTTGGGGTCCAAAAAATGTCCTATGAGGTTTCTAAACAAAACTATTTTCGCAAAACTTCTTATAAAGATAGAACGCGAAGCATGGGATACAAGTTTGTGTTTCAAAAGAGTACTTTAATGTGTACCATATAAAAGCTTAGAAAGCATATTTGGGGTCCAAAAAATGTCCTATGAGGTTTCCAAACAAAACTATTTTCGCAAAACTTCTTATAAAGATAGAACGCGAAGCATGGGATACAAGTTTCTGTTTCAAAAGAGTACTTTAATGTGTACCTTATAAAAGCTTAGAAAGCATATTTGGGGTCCAAAAAATGTCCTATGAGGTTTCTAAACAAAACTATTTTCGCAAAACTTCATATAAAGATAGAACGCGAAGCATGGGATACAAGTTTGTGTTCCAAAAGAGAACTTTAATGTGTACCTTCTAAAAGCTTAGAAGCATATTTGGGGTCCAAATAATGTCCTATGAGGTTTCCAAACAAAACTATTTTCGTAAAACTTCTTATAAAGATAGAACGCGAAGCATGGGATACAAGTTTGTGTTCCAAAAGAGCAATTTAATGTGTACCTTATAAAAGCTTAGAAAGCATATTGGGGTCCAAAAAATGTCCTATGAGGTTTCTAAACAAAACTATTTTCGCAAAACTTCTATAAAGATAGAACGCGAAGCATGGGATACAAGTTTGTGTTTCAAAAGAGCACTTAAATGTGTACCTTATAAAAGCTTATAAAGTATATTTGGGGTCCAAATAATGTCCTATGAGGTTTCCAAACAGAACTATTTTCGTAAAACTTCTTATAAAGATAGAACGCAAAGCATGGGATACAAGTTTGTGTTCCGAAAGAGCACTTTAATGTGTACCTTATAAAAGCTTAGAAAGCATATTTGGGGTCCAAAAAATGTCCTATGAGGTTTCCAAACGAAACTATTTTCGTAAAACTTCTTATAAAGATAGAACGCGAAGCATGGTATACAAGTTTGTGTTCCAAAAGAGCACTTTAATGTGTACCTTATAAAAGCTTAGAAAGCATATTTGAGGTCCAAAAAATGTCCTATGAGGTTTCCAAACAAAACCATTTTCGCAAAACTTCTTATAAAGATAGAACGCGAAGCATGGGATACAAGTTTGTGTTTCAAAAGAGTACTTTAATGTGTACCTTATAAAAGCTTAGAAAGTATATTTGGGGTCCAAAAAATGTCCTATGAGGTTTCTAAACAAAACCATTTTCGCAAAACTTCTTATAAAGATAGAACGCGAAGCATGGGAGACAAGTTTGTGTTCCAAAAGAGCACTTTAATGTTTACCTTATAAAAGCTTAGAAAGCATATTTGGGGTACAAAAAATGTCCAATGAGGTTTCCAAACAAAACTATTTTCGTAAAACTTCTTATAAAGATAGAACGCGAAGCATGGGATACAAGTATGTTTAAAAAGAGTACTTTAATGTGTACCTTATAAAAGCTTAGAAAGCATATTTGGGGTCCAAAAAATGTCCTATGAGGTTTCTAAACAAAACTATTTTCGCAAACTTCTTATAAAGATAGAACGCGAAGCATGGGATACAAGTTTGTGTTCCAAAAGAGCACTTTAATGTGTACCTTATAAAAGCTTAGAAAGCATATTTGGGGTCCAAAATATGTCCTATGAGGTTTCTAAACAAAACTATTTTCGCAAAACTTCTTATAAAGATAGAACGCGAAGCATGGGATACAAGTTTGTGTTCCAAAAGAGCACTTTAATGTTACTTAAAAGCTTAGAAAGCATATTTGGGGTCCAAAAAATGTCCTATGAGGTTTCCAAACAAAACTATTTTCGCAAAACTTCTTATAAAGATAGAACGCGAAGCATGGGATACAAGTTTCTGTTTCAAAAGAGTACTTTAATGTGTACCTTATAAAAGCTTAGAAAGCATATTTGGGGTCCAAAAAATGTCCTATGAGGTTTCTAAACAAAACTATTTTCGCAAAACTTCATATAAAGATAGAACGCGAAGCATGGGATACAAGTTTGTGTTCCAAAAGAGAACTTTAATGTGTACCTTCTAAAAGCTTAGAAGCATATTTGGGGTCCAAATAATGTCCTATGAGGTTTCCAAACAAAACTATTTTCGTAAAACTTCTTATAAAGATAGAACGCGAAGCATGGGATACAAGTTTGTGTTCCAAAAGAGCAATTTAATGTGTACCTTATAAAAGCTTAGAAAGCATATTTGGGGTCTAAAAAATGTCCTATGAGGTTTCTAAACAAAACTATTTTCGCAAAACTTCATATAAAGATAGAACGCGAAGCATGGGATACAAGTTTGTGTTCCAAAAGAGCACTTTAATGTGTACCTTATAAAAGCTTAGAAAGCATATTTTGGGTCCAAAAAATGTCCTATGAGGTTTCCAAACAAAACTATTTTCGCAAAACTTCTTATAAAGATAGAACGCGAAGCATGGGATACAAGTTTGTGTTCCAAAAGAGCAATTTAATGTGTACCTTATAAAAGCTTAGAAAGCATATTTGGGGTCCACAAAATGTCATACGAGGTTTCTAAGTAAAACTATTGATGAGGACATCCTAAGTAACAACACCAATGGTGATCCAACTCAACTGATTCCAGTTATGAGACATGGACCTTTGACTCGTTCAGGCACTATCAACATGAGAGAGAAGTTCAATGAATCTTTGGAAGCCTTAACTTGTCAACTAGAGCTAGATCACATCACGGAGCAGCTCAATCAACTAGCCATCAATTCTATTCAAGCTGAAGGAGAGCTAGCTAGAGACCAAGACACTCGTGAAGATCAAGAACCGATGCATAAAGAAGCATATGTTATACAAGTCGGTCCAAGGAGCAACTTAGACGAATGGCCAATCCTTCCACAACGTGATCAAGAGCTTTCCATATTCAGCATTTCGCCTAAATGAAACGCAGCACTTCAAAGACATTTCAAATTCGAAGATCAAAGCTTGTCCACATTCATCCACAATCATTCACGGAACCAACTAAGGTAAGTATCATTTCCATTGATGTTAATTGATCCATCTAACCGTGTGTTTCGTGTGCAGTAAGTGTCTTTCTTCCTTTTTCTTTGTTTTCATTTAGTTTCTAGTCAAAGGCATTTGTTAGCCGAGTTGTTTCTTGCTTAGTATAGCTTGATTGATTCCGTGTAATTTGCTTCAAGACCCCACGAAGGGCATAACTGCATTGGCTATCTTTATAAGGCCCTCATAAGCAGTCGTGTATCTTTTATCAATCATCAATAAACAAACCGGAGTTTTCTTATCGAAATCTTGTAACAAGTCTTGAAGTTGTGTGAATCACTTTGAGCATTTCTGACTTATCAAAGCTCTTCATCACCGAGTTTTGTGGCGTCTTCAATCAATCCATCAAACCGTTTCATCCATTGTTCTAGCCAAGGAGAGTTGTACGACCAATTGGCTTAGGATCCATCCATCTATCACTTCGTTTCCATTGATCATCCAACGATCCAAGAAGAGAGAGTTGTACGACCAGCTTCTCGGATCCCATCTTCCACCAAACCTTGGTTCAGCCTTGGTTCTTACATCATTTTGGTATCAGAGCCGAACGGTTCTTTATCAGATGATTCTATCCTTGATCTTGATTCGATTGTTATACCTTTCTGCTCTTGTTATTTTGCTTGTTTTGTTTCCGCATCTATATAAAAAAAAAAAAAACGTTCACTAGCTTGGATTCATATAAGTTGTTTGGTTTGTTTTGTTTCTTCGAGCTTTCATTGAATTGTTAGTTCGTGGAATCCATAGCCGCCATCAACCTTTTGGATCCTTCATCCTTAGGATCGAACAAGAAAACCCTTAGCACTTTCCATATTTGATCTAAGTTAAAAAAAAAAAAAAAAGTGATCATCGAAATTGTTTACTCTTATCTCTGCCTTTCTTGAATTTGTTCATTGTCCTTTTTGCGTGTTTAAGTGTTTCCATTTCTTTTCGTGTTCAATTGTTAACTTAAATCTTGCTTTGCACGTTTTCCTTTACCTTATGATGTAAGATCCAAGGGGGTTGATGGAGCAGGAAGGCTGGTTGTTCAACACTCTCCTTTGATGTAAGCACGAGGGTGGATATGGAGCAAGAAGGCTGGTTGTTCAACGCTCTCCTTCAAGCTAGGTGATGGCCGAATGATGCGAGTGATATGGAATCAAGCCAACTGGTTGTTCAACTCTCTTTGGCTAGATCGGTTGATGGAATGGATTGAAGACGCCACAAAGCCTTATGGATCTAAGCTTTGATAAGTCAAGATTTGCTCAAGGTCGATATTACAC